>APFE030029865.1:0-51399 GCA_000404065.3 Pinus taeda
CTGGCAAGTCCGCTCCACCTTGGTTCATTCATTCCATAACTAAGGGAGCTAACTCCATGATATGAGGTGCTTATCCCATTGAAGGAGGAACTTATCCCTTCAATGGTGGACCTGCAACTTCCTCCATTTGCACTATAAATTCATGCATTGGGCTAGTTGTGAGGGGGATTGAAAGCCGAAGATTCTTGAGGGTAAATGCTACGAAAACTAGGCTTCCTTTTTGAGATTGTGAGAGGAGAGATCACATACCTTTCATGTCATTTGGGAAGTGAGTGAGGCTTGTCAAAGTAGAGGAGACTCCTGCTAGACCCTGGAAAGAACTTGAGCAACATCAAGGCAAAGGTTGTAAGGTTCTTTTATTCATAAGGTTAATACAATCAAGTTTGTTTTTCTCAATGAACTATCTCTAATGGTTTATTTTATGAGCTCCTTGATCTTCATAATGAACATGTTTTGTTATATGCAAGTATGCTTTGATGTGTGTTTGTTTGTGCATGCAAGTTATTAAACGAGAACTTCTTGGAGTTGTTGGAGTAAAACTGCCTCAAACAAGCATTGGACCGAGGTAGGGTCTGTTACACCTCTTAGTATTCATTAATGAATTGAAAATTTTTTAGAGAAAAGTAGATTTGCTTGTGCTCTTTGTTGCTAGATATCATTCGATACTAGGGAGATCGGTCTTGTCCGCAAGAACGATTTATCTGGCCAACAAATTGGCAACTCCACTGGGGACTATTTTGGTTTGGTTTTTGATTTGTCTTTGCTTTGACTTGAGAAAATTAAGTTTTTGTTTCTGATTTTGCCTTGATTTGTGTCAGTTTTGGTACTGGTTAGATCCTGGTTAGAGTTTTAGTTTTTGAAATTTTGGAAGAGGACTGCACCCTCTGAGTTAGTTACAGTGCGGACCTATCTGCACTCTTACAGTGTAACACAGAGTGGCACCGCACCTGGTTCTACTAGATGCCTACGAAACCCTGTCAAAAATTTGAAAAACCTAAGATCCATCTCCCCAATTAGGTTTAGTTTTTGTCCATAGCTGTTCGTATATGCCCAGACCTGCACTTGTCTTGACAAAAGTTCCTTGTGAGTTAGTTTTCATTGGCATTCTCGTTTGAAGTGATTTTCTAAGAAGTTTTGTCTATTGGATTGGTTTTTGCTTGGTCTTTATAGTAGTTCAGAGATCTGAAGCCTTAGAGCCTTAGATCACCCTGGTCTCTCTGGTTTTCTTGCTGAGTTTAACTAGCTTATGAAATCTATCCGTGAAGAGATCTAGATCCCATTTGTCTCTTTTGCAAACTTTGATTAAACTTGATTAAAAGTTTTGAATTTCATTTTTTCTATTAAATTATAATTGGATGTTTTTTATTAGTTTGCTGAGCTGAACAAATTGATCCTTAGTTAAGTTGAAACACTGAGTTGAGCATCCTCAAAAACATTTCAAGTTTCTTTTCTAATCCATTTTCATTTAGATCTCAAGATTAGATCATAGTTTTGAGATCTTCATAGAAATTATACAAGTTTGTTGAAAATTTGTTTTCAATAGTTTTTTAGAGTTTTTCTAGAAATCTTAAAAGCTCTCTTAAAGGAATTGCTTATTTTTGTAGTTTTTGGTTGTTGAAAAGCAAAGGGATTTTCTGTGAGTGTGATTAGTAGCCTCATTTTTTTTTTAGTTTTTGAAAAAGACAAAAAGTTTCCTTTCAGTTGTAAGTTAAGAGAAAGATTTGATTTTCAAAGCATTGCATTTTCAACTCTTCCTTAGCTATAAATTCATTGAAAAGGAAAAGGAATTGTTATCATCTTAGGTGCATTTTTTAGTGTTTTGGAGTCGAGTCTTCATATCATAAAATTTCATCTCCACACCCATTAGCTTAAGGAACAAACAATAAAATTAACGCTTAATTAAAATCAATCTAGCAATATTTTTATTTTCTAGGGCTCTTTTCACCAACATAGCTTTGGCTAGTATCTTGGAGTAGGGAGTAATTAACTCTCCAAGATAGTTTAAACAAACAAGTAGTTAATCTTGCGGTAGGGAGAAATTCCAATTGTTACATATATGCTCTGGGAAAGCTCCTCTTAAAGGAGAAGCACGAGATCATATCCGAACCAGTGTGGGAATCAATCCTTCTCATTGGGAATGATAGAAGATATTCAGTATTAAATGGTAAACCTCAGATTAACCATTGTCGAGGAGCCTGGGGTCACTTGTTGGTAAACCTTGGATTATGTCAAGGAGCCTTCAAGGGGATTGAGCTTGTTACTCTACCCTTGCATGCGTATCGAATCGTAGACTGTTCCCCCAGGTATATTTGTTTCTGTTGGTGATATTAGTGACCATAATCTTTAGGATTCTTTCCTAGGTGATGGTGGAGGGAAGATCCCACTATACCTGGAGCAGACGTCAACTAGACTCACTTGGACTCTCTGTGGGGTTATCTTCACTCGAGACGGTTATAGTGGAGAAACTTGTGCCAGTCTATTTCATTAAGCAGGTTGTCAGGGTAACTGTTCCAACCGCCATTCCTGTATTGAATTCTGCGACGTTGGATTTCATCACCAACTAGTGTTTTCAATCCAGAAAGATATTGTTTGTGTATGGTTTGATCTCCTAGATTTGTTAGGCATTTGCTTCAAATTGTTTGGTTCTTTAGAGACTTTAGTTGTTTTTCTTGAGATTTTCTTTGTTTTTGTGTGGAGTAATTAAATAATTAATCGTGGCTGAATTACCGAGACAATCTCATCGACTACAGGGGCAGCCTCCTGAATTTACACCAAGTCAACTAGAAGGGTTGCAAGCTCTTGTCACACCTATTGAAAGTAGGGTTGGGTTGCCGGAGGCCGGAGAGTCTTTGTTGATTGTACATCCTAATCATCTAGTGTAAGCAACAGAACATATTTCTGAACCGATTTCATTTTCCAAGGTTACTGGTAGTATCACTCCTACTAGCTCATTAGCCAAAGAACCTGAAATCTCTGAACCTGAAACTGAAATTGCTGCTACTCCATCTTTAGGATTTGCTTCTCCTATTTCTAGTGGTCCTAGTTCACCCAGAGTAGAAAATCTCATTACCGAGAGTCTTCCTTCTGGACTCAATTCCATTGAAGAAATTGCAAGTTCAAGTCTGAATGAAGGTATAAGCATCCCTGAAAATCAACCGAATATTGAACTTAGGGAGCGTGAATCTATTTTCTACAGTCCCATTAGAGGTGATGCTTAGTATATTTTGTTGACCAATTTCTTAGAAAATCCAGGTCTCGCGTCTTCACCACCTCGATTTCCTCTCCATCCAACACCCAGAGGTTATTATCCTCCTTTGAATATGTCGAGATAGTCATCCTTGTTTACTCAGACACCAGAAACCTTCTTACATGGCAGTCCTTCTATTCCTCCTGGGTATCAGTCTGTATTTGATACGTTTTCAGGAGCTTCTCCTCGACCCATCGATTATTCCGTATCTCCTGGTCATAACAGAACTAAACTGTTAAGTGTCGAAGAGATTCTTATGATGCCTGGTACTACTCCTAATCCGCAACCTCAAGGTAGTTCAATATCGTCTAGGGGGCAGCCGCAAGGTACTCCAATACCGCCTGGGGGGCAACCCCAAGGCAGTCCGTTACCACCTGGGGGGCAACCTCAAGGACAGTATGTCCCTACGGGGCAATATTTTCCTCAAGGTTAACCCCAATACCAATATGTACCTCAAGGTCAACCCCAGTATCAATATGTGCCTCAAGGTCAATACCAGCCTCAAGGTCACGTACCAACCCCAAGGCCAGTACCAACCGCAAGGTCAGTACCAACCTCAAGGTCAGTACCAACCTCAGGGTCAATATCAACCTCAAGGTTTTCAACCACCTTTAGGTCAATCATTTTTCCAAGGACCTAGAAATGTACCATATAATTATAAATCTTACACTCAACCTAGTTTTGGTCCTCAATATGCCCAACCTGTTATGGGTCCATACCTCGGAATGAACGTGGAGTGGGATCAACAGACTCTGCAACCCAGTGTAGAGTTGTCATCCAAATCTGGACAGTCTTTTGTTTCTGGTTCACCCCAGGAACCTGTCCAGCCTATTACTCAAACTGCTACACCTGGGGCAACTCAACAGTCTGGACCTAGTTCACCCCGAACTCTATCCCAAACGTCTGCTGCAACTGCTGCGGCTTCTGTTTAATCCACTCCACCCATTTCTGGAGTATCATCGGCTCCAGTTTCTAGTGCTCCTGTATCAACTCCTCATGAATCTTTACCCCAGTCTGGACTTACAATTCAGACTCTAGTTTCCATGCCTGTAGGACAACCTGGGCCTAGTACGGTTGTCACAAGTCAACCACAATTTACTTATCAACCGTACCATGGGCAGTACCAATTCGGCCCCGCTGTGCAGAACCCGGCTTATCAGTATCAACCGTACCCTGGGTATACGTATCAACAACCTCAACAACCCTAGTATGGTCTGGTTAATCCTGGTTTTCCAGGAGGATATAATATCCCAAATGCGAATCCAATACCAAGTTATCCTAGATATCCTCCTCCTGGTGCTGGTCTTATGACCCCAAGTTTTCGGGATCTGAACCATCAGTTACCATTTATAGCAACTTTGGATTTACCTGAATTGTCGTGCCTTACGAATGATCCCATTAATTATCTTTTGTTTTGGCTGCCAATGCCGGATAAGTTGCCCAGTGATATACCAAAGTTTGAGGGGAAGTCAGGAGAAGATCTGTCTAATCATGTGATGACTTACCATCTCTGGTGTGCATCAAATTCCATTATAGATGATTCAATTAGTCTTCGTCTGTTTCAACGCACTTTGATTGGCCTTGCAGCCAAGTGGTACATTGAGTTGCTGCGAGGCACTTTTTACAATTTTAGTTAGTTAGCCACTTCTTTCCTTACTCATTTTCAGCTGCCAGTCCGATACGACAATAGCACGGAATTATTAACTTCATTAAAGTAGTCGACATCCACCTATATTTCAGATCATATTCATGAATGGTGACGTCGATGTCGTTTAGTGAAAGTTTTTATCCTGGACCAAATTTTGGCGGAATGGTTTGTAAAATCACTATTACCCAAAATAACTAAAGATGTAGCTAAGGCAGGGGTAGTTACAGAAGAGCAAGTAATTGCTCAAGCTCAGTACCTTGACTTAGTTTATACGCAGTCAGGTACGTTACATGAGAAAATCCCCGACCTTCCGAAACAAAATCAAATAGCTGCACCTCCCTCAAGGTCTCATGCCGCTAACGGTATGATTGGTACTGTTAATACCAAAAGTAAGAAGAAATCCTCCAAGAATTCTTCTCCTATTATAACTTTACTAGATTCCCCTAAGGGAGAGTCTTCACCTGAAATTTCTACCGATGTTCATGTCATAGAATCATCTACGACCAAATCAAAATCTAACGGCAAGAAGAAAGGTAAGAAGAAGAATAAGCAGAACTCAAAGGAGAAATCCGATAAACCTGAATCTACTAACAAGAAACAAAAACCTCGATATCCTTGTCTCATCTGTGATGAGGAGCACTTTACAAGGGATTGTCTGCATCGTGCCGAGGTTGCGAAAATCATCAAAGGTTTGCAAAAACATGCTGTTTTGAAGGATCCTTTTCTAGGTCAAGACAGTAAAATGATAGGTTCTTCCTCTAGTGCCTCAGAAGAGCCCATAATGATGATGGCACATGTAAGAATTGCGACACGATCGCAAGATTACATGAGTAAGAGTCCTCTTAGTGGTAAGGAAGCCGAATCTTCTAATCCATCAACCTCAGCTCCGTCCGGATCCGATCCACTATAGATCGAGAAACCAAATCCCGACTTAGTAATCAAACTACCCGCTAAGGGTATACTTCAAAAGTCAGCTTTCAATCCACATGCGAGAGCTGCTCAGAACTATAACATTGTTGAAGATTTAGCTGTTTCACCTTCAACAATGTCGGCTTTGGAAGTGTTGCAATCTTGTCCAGCACAACGTAAAATGCTACTGTTGGCTATAGGAGCTGTCGATCTTCAGGACTCAAACCTCATAGTCTTCGATTTAGAAAATAGTACACCTCATCTACCTCATCAAGTGGCTTTCCAGATTCTAGTGTTAGTCAAAAACAGACCTTGTTTTAGGACTGTGATTGATGAGGGAGCTTCCACTTGTATTATGTCGATACAGTGTTGGGAAAACCTTGGTTCTCCTACACTTAATCAATCCTCGATGATTCTAAAGGCCTTTGATGGCCGAGGGTTTCATCCTTATGGAATTTTACAGGACTTACCTATAGGGGGTTGAAGGAAAAACCGTTAATCTAGATGTGGAGGTGGTTGATGCCCCTCTAGATTACAACCTTCTTTTGGGTCGTAGCTGGTCTTACACCATGACTGTTGTTGTTACATCGATCTTTCAGCTTATTAAGTTCCCACATAATGGAAAGATCGTAACAATAGATCAGTTAACTTATTTTTCGTCCGACCCATCCTCTGCTGAGAGTATTCAACATGTTGGAAAAACCACTATCCCTTATAAGGATGTTGGAGTGGGATTAGTTAAAGGTTTGGGTTTACTCGGAACTTTTTCATTTCCTCCTCCCATTGTACCGTCTCCTTTCGCAACCATTCATATGATTTCATCAGAATCCATTGTTCTTGATGATCCTCGGATCGTTCCATTCGATTCTGAGGTTGACTCTCTTGGTGATGCCATGCCTTTGAGTCCCTTTGAAGTTGCTTACCAGGCAGTACAATCGATTTCCGACTCAAAATCAACCAACCCTGATCTAGTGAAGAGATCAATGGGAAATCACTTTCAATCTCAACCTCAGAGTCAACAACCTTTTTCAGAAACCGTTCACACTGATGAACAAATTCGGGAATTGTTGTTTGTTGATGCATTACCATGGGAAGATCTTCATCATTGGTCTTCATTTTTACCTAAGATTGATCATTTTGAAAATGATTTTTCTTCCATTTTCACCGCTGAATACATCAAAGAACCATAGAATCCATTGAAACATCCTGATTCTGAGTAAAATTTAGCCAATATTTCTCGAACGGTTCCTATCGACATTTCAGTCAAACCTGGGATTGTTGAAAACATTCAAATAGGTGCTTCTTGTACGGACACTGAAGTCAACACATATAAAGCCCTATTTCAAGAATTCTGTGATGTGTTTGCCTGGTCCTATGAGGAAATTCCAAGAATTGATCCTTCAATCGTTGTTCATGAGATCAAAACCTACTCAGATGCTAAACCTGTCCGGCAACGGTTGCGTCAAATACACCCACGAAAAGCTGCTGCCCTCAAAATAGAAGTTTAGAAATTACTTAAAGCAGGTTTCATTTATCCAATTCCTTTGACGGATTAGGTATGGAATATTGTTTCAGTTACTAAAAACAAGGAATGATAAGAATATGCATCGACTATAGGGATATTAATTGTGCTTGTCCCAAGGACAATTATCCGATGCCCTATATCGATCAAATTATCGATGATCGTGCCAGCAGTGAAATTTTCTCCTTTATGGATGGCTTTTCCGGTTACAATCAAATTAACATTCACTTGTGCTTTGCAAACAACCCCCCATTTCATATTATTTTTATTTACAAAAAGCATTAAAATATGAAATGGGTCCCTCTTAAAATAAAATTGATGTCAAAACTCTTAGTTTATGAAAATCCAACAATTCAAAGGAGCGCTTTATAAAATCACCCTTAAAAGCAACATCTCTTTAAAAATCGGAAATAAAGCAAATATGTGTTTATTGCGATGAAGCGATCACAAGATCGCATATCGCAATAACATAAAGGATGCACTAAACAATCAAAAGGCTCCCTGACGCGATAAAGCTATTGGCGATATCGCAATCGGCAAATTCCCTTGTGCACCACTAACACGCCCCTCATTAAAACCCCAATGCGATAAACCCATCGGCGATATCGCAATCGGCAATTCCCTTTGTAATGCAAGCATTGTACATATGCCTTTCGCCGATGCGATTTCGCTATCGGTAATCGGCGGCTCCCCTTGTTGAACCCTTAATGCGCATATGCCTTTCGCCGATGCAATATCGCAATCGGCGATCGGCAATATTTAAAGTATTGTTAAAACTAGACATGCACCCTCGCCCGATGCGATGCGATAAGGCACGGTTCTCAACAAAAAGCTGTTAGAAATGATTGGAAAGCTCAATTTAATGATAATTAAGGCATAATTATTCCCTCTCGGCCACCAGTACGCCCATTGCATGATTTAAAAGATCTTTTGACGAAATATTGGACTAATGAGCATTTATAAGGTGGCAGGTTCTATACGGTCCCTTAAATGAATCCATACCCTCAGATCTGCCTATAGATCATCTCCGTGCCGTTTCAATAAAAGCAAAGTATATCAATGTTCTTCTTTCTTTTTACTATCAACTGTGGGTTTAACTGTTATCTCTGTATTACGCCAAAATCGTCTCTCTGTGCAGAATACAGTTTCTCAAAGCAATTCGGGAATAATGGATAAAAAGTCAAAGAAAGTTGCAAGTGTTATCAATCCACCAGCTACGCCACAAGCAGTAGCAAACAGTAAGAAGGGTCTGATATCAGACACGACATGCGCGGGACTTGCTAGGACAACTTGGCAAGGAACTTACGATTTGTTAGAGGCCGAGAAACCAACACAAGTGGTAGAGGAAGCCACTGCAGATTCATTCAAAAAATCAGAGTGTACTCTCAAAGACTTGGCCGATTCCTTCCTCCATAGGATAGCGGCAAGGGAAAAAAAGCTCCCATACACTGATGTTATCAAATGGGAAATTGAAGAAATCCCTATTACAAACAGGACTTTCGTCGCAAAGGATGGAAGGATTTTTGGGTCGTTTAAGCCAGAAGATCTGAGGCAAATGTATCATTTGCCTAAGCCAGAAAGTATACAATAGCGCATTTCTGGAGAAATTCGCAAGTGAAAATGAGATTGAGTCTGAGCCCATCAAAGATTGGAGACAGAACCCAAATAAGCACAAACGTGAAGCCTCCGGTAAGTACTCAGTCGCCTCTTTGTGTTCTCCTTATTGCTATGCTGCTATAATGATGTGTAGATTATGGGGTATGCATGATTCTGCCATTTTCACCATTGAAATGGTTCCCCTCATGGAGGTGGCAGTCAACAGTTGGATTATGGATTGGGCCACTATCCTTTCAGATAAGCTTGCACTTGCTGTTAGTGAATTTAGGAATCAAACCAGAGTTAGCGAGAGGAAAATTCCTCTGTTCTACTACAACGCTTATATTTTAGATACTTTGTGTTTTAATTCCGAATTCCCTATTCTTGGTTGGAGGTGGACCACACAGGACCCCTCGCCCATCCATATTTACCATCACAAAATGTGGAAGTCATCCCGTAAGAATCATTTATATCAAATTTGTAATGGTTTCATGGTCCCTGTATATTATGCAATTTTTGATAAGCCTATTCCAAGGATATCCTACCTAGCCTCTTTTTATTTGCCTACGGTGGGTAGTTGGTTTGGGGAAGAATATTTTACTTATGTTAGAGTCTATGGCAGCCAAGCCAATCCCCATGTTCTCCCCTTATATGTCCCTGACAAGCTGTTAGCAAGGGAAATTGCATACCAACTTACAGCTAAGAGTACCACACAGACTCTTAAGCAGGAGAAGAAAAGGGGCTGGCCTACATTTCCTTTAAGATGTGGAGTCTTTACCCTGAATGATTTGAAGCACGCAGAAAAAGAAGCTTACAAGATTCAAGCTCTAAATCTTCCTATAATTCCAAATAGACCATATGATCCAAACTGATATGCATATGCCGCTCTCGAACATGCTAAATGATCAATATTTGAGCACAAAGAAGATATGTCCGATGATGTTTTTGTCTCAGCTGAATCAATAGGTCATGCTAAAGAGCTTGCCAAGACAAGGTATAATGACGAAGGGTTATCTGAGTTTAACAAGCTCAGGTAGCAGAGGTTGCAAACTCTACCCCTAGGCCTAATAATGCCAACCCAAGCAGCATCTTCAAGCAATCCTAGCCAGCAACAAAAGAAAGAACCCCCTGCTACAGTGAAAACCAAAAACAATGAGCAGGAGGAACAGCAGAAGAAAAACCAAGAGGAAAAGCTGAAGAGAGAACAACAAGAGCGTTTAAGGAAAGAACAAGAAGAACTCTTAAAAAAAGAGCAGGAAGACATTCAGCAAAAGAAGCAGGAAGAGATGCGGTAGAAGGAACAGGAGCAGCAAGAGAAGGAAAAACAAGAACAACTGTTAAAGGAGTCACAGTCCAGACAAACCACCACCGATACTAATAAGGGTGTCGTCATAGACCCTGAGCTGCAAAAGGAATGGCAGCATTTCAGTACCATTATCGATGGAGGAAAAGACTCACAGGATACTAATACTCCTAAATCTACCAGTGTAAAGGATAGAAACTCATCTCAGGCTTTGAACGAAGCCAGCGGCCCACCAAAAACTGTAAATGTGGAAATAATTCCAAAAGGTCCTAGTGACCAAATCACCCTTCAAGTGGAAGATATTCCTCCGTTGAACGTCTTCTACAGCCCTAAGCACAAAGCCATGGTAAAACGATCGAGAAAGAGGCAAAGGATTGATCAACCTTCCCTCTTTCCCGAACAAGCAGTCATGGGCAATATAGTCTGGAAGGATAAACTCGATCCCTCTGATGATTTGACCAAGTTGTCACAATATGCCGGAGCTTATTCGGCTGCCACTATCGACAAAGCATCAGAGGTAAGTCTTCTCTTAAAGACTAAAGACCAGGAGATTTCCACAATGAAAGCAGAATTAGCAGATGTCAAACAAAGGGCAATACAAGAAGAAGGGAAATTAGCGGAACAGCAACAGGAGACAGTACGTGCAAGTGAACAGCTAGTGGAACAACAGAAAATAAATAACTAGTTGGTTTAGCAATGGGAGGAGGAGAAACAGAGGATTAACCAGGCAGCCATCCAGAGAGAAAATGAATTAACAGAGGCTTTGGAGCAACTAAAAGCGGCAAATGAGCAATCTTTGAAGACTAAGGATGAGCATATCGCTTAGATTACAGCACAATTAGAGACTACCAAGGGAGATTCGCAGATAAAAGAATTCAAAAAGGAGGCAATGTTAATCAACAAGGCGCTTATAGCGCAAGTTAAACTCTTGGCTCACTCCCTCTCTCAAGCGGAACCACTCTGCGAGTTAGCTACAACTGTAAATGAGCAGGTAGAAAAGGCGAGAGATGACTTAAATCAAGCCGCAAAAGATATCACAACCTACCTTGAATGGCAAGATTCAAAGTCAGGAAAAGAATCCAATTTGCCTAGGATACTTGAGGTCCATAAAAACATATTATTTACAGAATGGCAAACACAGGTATTAAAGGTAGAAAGGGCAGCATCAAGATGTGCATTAACTGCTGGTAATTTGGTTGATCTAGTAAATGATACTCTCTATCTAACCAATATGATTACCCAATGCACACCCGGGAAGATTATTACAGCCAACACATTGGAGCAGACGTGCTACCCAGATTTAGAAAGCAAGGCAAGGTCTGTTACTGGAGTAGACACTTTAAATATAGAAACATATTGGCGGTTCCTTGTCAAGCCTCATGAACAGCGATCTGCCCTCAAATGCTTAACTGATGCCGTTCAATGCATGATCCCCGATATCCAAGACTCCACTTACGCTACCCAGCTCAGTTCCCGGCTCAACAAACCTCCTGAAATTGAGCCAATGCTCACCATCACTCAACTCAGATCAAAAGGAAAGCAGCCTACAGGATGACTCATCCTCCAGCTCCTCGGATCGCCAATAGAAATAGCAACAAGAAGTTATTGACATCAGCTTAGTTAGCTTTTATGTTTTGTAGATATTTAGATTAGCATAGTATTTATAGACCCTTTCATGTATTTAGAAAGGGTCGTAAAATTTTGTAATAAGACTTAACCGACTGAAGTTTGCACTATTGTGCTTCAGCCTATATTCTTTTATGAAACTCGACCGTTCGCTTTTACTTTAATGCAGAAATTTATTGATCCAATTGCGCACTACTGTCATTGATTGAGGAATGTTTATACGTTGAGGCAAAAGCTAAACATATTGATTGATATCGGGAGTGGCATACAACTGAAATGGTATTTCTATCTTTGTTTGAGTCATTCTGTGTATGTGAATTCGCTGTGTAATTATTCTTGCTATTGTTAATTGTATGCATGCGCATCAACAGGAAATCTTACTCATTCCACTATTGGGTGTTTATATGATTGCCTTATTTTTAATTATGTATGCGTTAATGATATGAATGCATAAAGTGTAGTAGTATCGCTTGAATCGCTGCGTCTAACTATTTAGGTACAGCAATCTTTAAATAATTTAATATCTAATGTTTATATAAATGCAGTCATCTATATAATTGTATTTGTGGATATAGAACATCAGAAGCTACGCTTTAGAGTTCAAATAGACTCCCGGGATAGTTTTATTTACTTATATTTCTGTTAATAGTTTTAGTCATCTGCCTATCGCTAGTGTGATCTACAAAGTATTCATTCATCCCATTTATCTATTTCTAGGAAACTGGTCCCATTATCCCCAGTCGGAGCCACTATCCCAAACAGAAAAGGAGCTGCACTAAGGTCCAGACCGGGTGGTTTCCCCAATGTTGATGCAGAGAATTTCGACGCATCAACATTTTTGGCGCTAGAAGGAGGGCCTTCACTGTGAATGGCAAGCAAACCTAAATCCACAAGCCATTCTAAGAGTAATTCTCCCTCCAACTCTCCTAGTCATTCTCGATCGCATGTTGGTTCTCTAACGCGCAATCAAGAAGAACAGGAATCAACTACCACTGCTCACACCCACCATACTTCAGAACAATTGAGTCTTGAATCCCCTGAAGTCCAGTCTCTTATCCACAAACTTCAGAGCTTCTCGATTTCCCCACATAGATCTGAGGTATCACAAAGCAGTGCGACTTCGCAGTTCAATTTATCTCGTCCGCTTACCAAACTCCAAAGTGGAAAACTTGGTATAGAACCCACTGAATTCCCTTTACCCGACAGGAAAAGGGCCAAGAGATATACTGAAGGGTCTGATAGTGGAGAACTTTCTTCCACATCATCCATTTCATCTCCTCATCTGCAAAGTCAACCACCCACCCCTTCATTACATATTGTTGTCCACCAGGGAACACAAGCCTCAACATCTCAATCTGCTCACCCCTCAATATCAGCTACTTCGCAATCATCTAGAATCACAATGGTAGATCTATGGACCAGACCTGGTGCGGTCAACATGCCTGCACCATTGCATCCTTTACCAGATGCTCCTGAGAAATGGCTCCCCAAATTCAATCCAGATGATGGGACTCAGGCTGAAGAACACATTAATAATTTCATGCTGTCGGTCAATTTGAAAGGGGTAACGCAAGAAGATGTTGTTGTCAGACTCTTCCCTTATACTTTGCAAGGATCAGCAGGATCCTGGTATTTCTCCCTACCCTCTGGTTCTATTACCAGTTGGGATACATGCCAAGAGCAGTTTCTTACTAAGTACGGAGATGATAGATCTTTAGCAACTCTGATTAACGATCTCTCCAATCTGAGAATAGAACATAGGGAACCCATAAAGGAATTTAATGCTCGTTTCAATAAACTCCTTAACAAAATCCCTACAGCTTCCAAACCAAGTGAACAAATACGAAGCGAATGGTATATCACTGCCCTACCTGCCAATATAGCCATATTCGTAGATCGGGCTGGGAAACCTACCTTAGCAGAAAACATGAAAGAAGCACTTGATGTGGAAAAACACATTACTTCCTTAGAAAAGAAAGTTGCCTTGGAAGATAGAAAAGCTAAGAAAGTTTCCTTTAAAGAAGATTCCAAAAAGAAAAACCCAAAAGATCCATATGACATGGAGGGATTACAAAAGGTCCTGAAAACATTATCCAATGAGATGATTGATATAAAGAAGCAGGTGGCCGAAACATCAAGCAAGAGACCTTTTAGGACTTATAAGAAAATGGAAACAAAGCCACCTAATGTCATATCTAATGCGAATTCTGACCAGGAAGAAGAAGAAGAAGAAGAAGCAACACCACCATCTAACAATGAAGAAGAAGTAGTTGAATGTCATGGAATGTGGGATTTCATACTCCTTGAGCCTGATATTGATAATGAAGAAGAAGCCTTCCCAGTTACTACCAGGAGTAAAAGTACTTCTGAACCTATCCAGGCAACTTCAAAGAAAAGGAGTGCAGGTGCTACTATAACAAAAGAAAAAGTTCCTCCAAAGAAAACACCTGCAGCAGTCCCCCAAAGCCAGCCCACAACTTCCACTTCCCCTTCAACTTCTAAGACATTAGTGGTAACTGATTCAATGGAATATAAAATTGTTGATGATATGAAAAAGACCAAAGCCAACATAACCATGTTTGAACTTAGCAAGCTAAAGCATCAACAAAAGTTACTTCTTAAAGAATTAAATGCTGTTCCTTCTACTCCCCTTCCTAGTTCGAAAGCTGCTAATGATTCAGGTCAATCCCCTCCAGGTATGGTTGAAGCTACAGATTCAGTCCTAATCGGGGATAAGTCAAGCTCTCATACTCCACCTTTTCTCTTAACTTATGAAATCTACAACAGAAACCTGCACAACTGTTTAATTGATTCAGGAGCATCTTCTAACATAATGCCAGCTTCAGTTTGTTCCAAATTGAACATAGAACCCCAGAAGTCTGCTATCCATATTGTTCAATTAGACATAACTAAGGTACAGGTTGTTGGAGAAATCAATTCTGTAACCATCAGGTTGTCGGCTGACCCCAGAATAGTACAAAGGATTGACATTCTTATAGCTGATATACCTGAGTTTTATGGATTGATTTTGAGTAGAGACTGGTCTGAAAAACTACATGGGTACATTTCTACTGATTGGTCACACATGTGGCTTCCTTATAAAGGTAAGCCAAATCAAATAAAGATAGACCGAGAAAAACATATGACCCATACAGTTACCGATTTCGAACAAGAAAATCATCCTGTAGCTTTCAACAACAACATTTTGGGTAACTATTCATCAAAATCATTCTTTGGCAACTTTGTTGCTCAACATTCCCCTTTCTCAGTTGATCATTTCACATCTCAAATTGAAAAATTTTCGCAAACAGATAATTCGAGATGTTTTAATGATCATGAGATAGTTGTAAATATTAATGTGAATACTCCTTTATTTTGGTCTTTGTATTTTGATGGCTCTAAGTCTTTTGAAGGCTCAGGGGCAGGATGCATCTTGGTTAGTCCACATGGAGAAAAGACAATGCTATCTTGCAGGTTAGAATTCGAATGCACTAATAATACAGCAGAATATGAGGCCCTAATTCAGGGTTTATATAAAGCAATCGGCCTTAAAGTGCAATATCTTAAAGTATTTGGCGATTCAGAAATTGTTATTAAACAGGTTAGAAATGCAATCCATTGCCTTTCCAATCACCTTAAGCACTACCAATCGCTTGTACAAGACCTGACTTCGCATTTTCTAGCATTTAACATTTCTTCCATTCCTAGATCCCAAAATTTAGCTGCTGACTTACTAGCCAATGTAGCCTCCAAGCTCCTACCCTCAGAAGACTACAGCCCAGATAGATTTTCTGTAGAGTTGATTTTCAGGCCTTCAATTCCTGATAACATCACTAATTGGAGAATATTTAATCATGATAATGATATCCTACAATTCTTAACTTCTGAAAAGTCCTATAACAACCAAATCATTGAAGAAGATGAGCATGACTCTCAATTAAAAGAATTACCTAAAGAAAATTCAATTCCCAAACCTGTGGTAAAACTTGAAGATCTTTATGATATAAAAGACATGTTTAAACCTGTAACTAATGCAAAGATCCAAAGCTCTACCTTAAGGTTTGAATTGATAAATTTGGGTACTGAGCAGACTCCTCAGAATGTCAATTTAGGATTAGGACTTTCTGTACAAGAAAGAGAAGCATTTGTTAAACTGTTAAAAAATAATAAACACGTTTTTGCTTGGAAATACGATGACTTGAAGACCTATGACACATCTGTTATCCAGCATACAATTCCAATGCTTCCCGATCAAAAACCCATTCAACAGAAGTTAAGGAAAATTCACCCAAACTTGGAAAGTCAGATTAAGACGGAGCTTAACAAACTCCTTAAAGCCAAGATTATCTTTCCAGTCCGACATTCCAATTGGGTTTCTAATATGGTGCCTATCAGGAAAAAGAATGGCGACATTCGAATTTGCATTGATTTCAGGAATCTAAACAGAGCAAGCTTGAAAGACAACTTCCCATTGCCAACTATGGAGCAAATACTCCAATCAGTGGCAGGTTTTGAACTAATGTCTTTTCTAGACGGTTTTTCAGGATACAACCAAGTCCTGGTTCATCCTGATGACCAACTTAAAACAACATTTAGAACAAAATGGGGGACATGCACCTATCAAAAGATGCCCTTCGGACTTATAAACGCAGGAGCGACTTTCCAAAGAGCTATGGATACTGCTTTTAGGGGATTGATTAATCGATCAGTAGTCATCTATCTAGATGACATAACTGTATTTTCTAAAAAGAGGTCCAATCATTTACATGACTTAAACCAGATCTTTCAAAGGTGTAAAAGGTATGGAATCTCTCTAAACCCCAAAAAGTCATTCTTTGCTCTTGATCAAGGGAAACTCCTAGGTTTTGTTGTATCTCGGGATGGCATTTATGTTGATCCTGATTGGATCAAAGAGATTTCTGAGATCCAATTCCCACATAATAAAAAATTGATGCAGTCATTCCTTGGCCAAATTAATTTTGTTAAAAGATTTGTACCTGATTTTTCTCAAATCATTTTGCCCCTTCAGACAATGATTAGGAAAAATGTAGTCTTTAAGTGGGGATCAATAGAAAAAGAATCTTTTGATTTGATAAAGCAATCCATTATCAACGCCCCCTCCTTAATCACTCCAAATTTCTCTAATCCTTTCACCTTGTATACTATCGCATCAAATTCTTCATATGCAGCAGTACTTACCCAACTAAACGATCAAAATTTGGAGGCACCTATCTCATTTTTTAGTTCAAATCTTCAGGGTTCCGAATTGAATTATTCTGATGTTGAAAAACAAGCCTTTGCTGTGTTTAAAGCAGTTAAACATTATTGACCCTTTCTCCTCAAAACCCACACAAAAGTGATAGTTCCTTTCCCAGCTGTCAGGCAACTATTATTACAAAAAGAATTGGGTGAAAAAAGAGCAAACTGGGTTACAGCGCTTCAAGAATATGACTTAAAAATTAAGCCAGCAAAGATTGTTAGAGGCCAAGGTTTTTGCAGGATATTGGCAGGAGCTTCCAACATTCCCGAATCAAGTGACACTGGTCCAACTGAAGAAATCAATCAGATAAGTGTCACTGATTCAGAATCTCAATATGCAAATTTGATATTTTATTTAAAAAATGGTCATGCTCCTCCTCATTTATCTTACAAAAGCAAAAGGGCCATCAGATTAAAAGCAAAAACTTTTACAATTATTGATGATGTACTCTTTAAGAGAAATTATGATTCCATTTTGCTGAGATGCCTTGAAAAAACTAAAGCTCAAAAAGTGTTGCAAGAGTTACATGATGGACTAGCAGGAGGACATTTTGGAGCTGACACAACAGCTCACAAGATTATTCATGCTGGATACTATTGGCCAACCCTTTTTAGAGACACCCATGAGTATGTAAGAAAATGCCTCAATTGCCAAACTGCTAGTGGAAGACAACGAAAATCAGCTTTCCCTTTACAACCAGTTAACATTGAACAACCATTTGATCAATGGGGACTGGATATCATCGGGGAAATTAATCCACCTTCTTCAAAGTAGCATAAGTATATTCTCACGGCTACCGACTATTTCACCAAGTGGGTTGAGGCAGTCCCTTTGAAGACAGCAAATTCTGAAGCAATCATCGAATTCATTGACCAATTCATTATTACCAGGTTTGGTGTTCCGACTGCTCTTGTATTTGATAATGCTTCTTATTTTTCAGGAAATTCTATGATTGATTTTGCTATTAAAAGAGGATTCAAGTTAAAGTATTCTGCTAATTACTATCCTCAAGGTAATGGTTTAACAGAGTCCAATAACAAGAATCTGATCAAAATTATCAAACGAACAATCGAACAAAATCATAGGAATTGGCATAAATCCTTAGTCTTCGCATTATGGGCTGATAGGATAACACAGAAGGCTTCCATAGGAACCTCTCCGTTCAATCTTGTATATGGAAAGGAAGCGATATTGCCTACAAATCTTGTTCTACCCTCTTTAGCCCTAGTGCAGTTCATTGAACAAACTCCTTCCTCTTCTATTCAGCTCAGGTATGATCAAATCCTAAAACTAGAAGAGGAGAGAGACAAGGCCAAGGATACCCACGCCAAGCATCAACAAATCATCAAAGCAGCTTTTGATTCAGCTTCATCAGGATCAAAACAATTCCAAGTTGGTGATTTAGTTCTGAAATGGGATAAAGCCCATGAAGACAAAGGCAAACACACCAAGTTCCAAAAGTTGTGGCTTGGACCATTTCAGATCTATGAGAAAATAGGCCATTCAACCTTTCTATTGCAAGATTTAACAGGTGTGAGGGAGTCCCTCCCCGTAAATGGCCTAATCCTTAAAAAATTCTTCAATTGAGGAGGTAACCCCTTCTCCTTTACTTTCATAGGATTTCTTAGTTTATAGGTTCTTAAAAATAAAGTTTTAAGGCATATTCTATTGACCTTTCACTACACTTAAGTAGTTGTCTCACAGAAGTATCATAAGTACTTGCTTTCAAACAATAGAATTTTTAACCAAAAAGGAACACTTTATGGGAAATTAGGTATCATTCTATCCTGAAATCACAGATTAAGTTTGATCAATTCCTCCTTAGAGCATAAAAGTAATGAGGGTCATTTTCTGTTTTCAAATTGGTCCCAAAAGGTCATTGATATTAGGAATAGAAGTCGATTCAATATCAGCACCTTTAACTCCCAACCTGTCATCCATCAATTCTCAAAGAAGTGATTGTCCACCCCATTCATTAAAGAGGATGATTTTTCAGAGTGTAATTCTAAAATATAAAGATATTAAAGATAAGCGGTCTTATCACAAGCCTGCTTACTACGTTCATAGGGAAATAGCTTAGCTGACATTACCAATACTGCCTACCAAAACAGGGTAATGGCTTGAAATCTCAAGACAAGGAGTCTCATCACGAGCTAGCTTGTTTAGTTAGACTACTACCAGTGAGTGGCATTGTCAATAGCTGGCCACCAAACCAGGACAATGGCTTTTTATCTTATAAAAGAATTCAAAGAAAAAAGGAAAATGAACAAAATATGAAAATATGTTTTAAATTCATTCTGATAATCACACTCTTAATTGGATGGGACAATAGACAATTACATGGTTAAAAGGTATCCCTGTTGAGACTATAAACGTTTGCTGGCAGCAGAGGCTCTACCTATGACAGGCGAGTATACTATAAAAGCTGATTTGGACAGACTTTCCTATTTTTACTATTAATAAACCAATCAAGGCTTATTTGAAACTTTAAATGTATCAATCTTAAATTATCAAAAGGAGGAAGTTATCAAAATTATTTCTGTAGTATTCAGAATGCATAGATGCCTAGTTATATCAGAATTTTCCTTGCAAGTTGAAATTCTATTTCAGAAAAGTTTTAAAGTATTTTTTATTTTTTCAAAGATAACTGGTTCTTCCAGTGAATCGCCAATTGTTGTGCTTTGCAAACAACCCCCCATTTCATATTATTTTTATTTACAAAAAGCATTAAAATATGAAATGGGTCCCTCTTAAAATAAAATTGATGTCAAAACTCTTAGTTTATGAAAATCCAACAATTCAAAGGAGCGCTTTATAAAATCACCCTTAAAAGCAACATCTCTTTAAAAATCGGAAATAAAGCAAATATGTGTTTATTGCGATGAAGCGATCGCAAGATCACATATCGCAATAACATAAAGGATGCACTAAACAATCAAAAGGCTCCCTGACGCGATAAAGCTATCGGCGATATCGCAATCGGCAAATTCCCTTGTGCACCACTAACGCACCCCTCATTAAAACCCCGATGCGATAAAGCCATCGGCGATATCGCAATAGGAAATTCCCTTTGTAATGCAAGCATTGTACATATGCCTTTCGCCGATGCGATTTCCCTATCGATAATCGGCGGCTCCCCTTGTTGAACCCTTAATGCGCATATGCCTTTCGCCGATGCGATATCGCAATCGGCGATTGGCAATATTTAAAATATTGTTAAAACTAGCCATGCGCCCTCGCCCGATGCAATGCGATAAGGCACGATTCTCAACAAAAAGCCGTTAGAAATGATTGGAAAGCTCAATTTAATGATAATTAAGGCATAATTATTCCCTCTCGGCCGCCAGTACGCCCATTACATGATTTAAAAGATCTTTCGACGAAATATTGGACTAATGAGCATTTATAAGGTGGCAGGTTCTATACGGTCCCTTAAATGAATCCATACCCTCAGATCTGCCTATAGATCGTCTCCGCGTCATTTCAATAAAAGCAAAGTATATCAATCTTCTTCTTTCTTTTTACTATCAACTATGGGTTTAACTGTTATCTCTGTATTACGCCAAAATCGTCTCTCTGTGCAGAATACAGTTTCTCAAAGCAATTCGGGAATAATGGGTAAAAAGTCAAAGAAAGTTGCAGGTGTTATCAATCCACCAGCTGCGCCACAAGCAGTAGCAAACAGTAAGAAGGGTCTGATATCAGACACGACATGCGTGAGACTTGCTAGGACAACTTGGCAAGGAACTTACGATTTGTTAGAGGCCGAGAAACCAACACAAGTGGTAGAGGAAGCCACCGTAGATTCATTCAAAAAATCAGAGTGTACTCTCAAAGACTTGGCCGATTCCTTCCTCCATAGGATAGCGGCAAGGGAACAAATTCTCCCATACACTGATGTTATCAAATGGGCAAATGAAGAAATCCCTATTACAAACAGGACTTTCGTCGCAAAGGATGGAAGGATTTTTGGGTCGTTTAAGTCGGAAGATCTGAGGCAAATATATCATTTGCCTAAGCCAGAAAGTATACAATAGCGCATTTCTGGAGAAATTCGCAAGTGAAAATGAGATTGAGTCTGAGCCCATCAAAGATTGGAGACAGAACCCAAATAAGCACAAACATGAAGCCTCCGGTAAGTACTCAGTCGCCTCTTTGTGTTCTCCTTATTGCTATGCCGCTATAATGATGTGTAGATTATGGGGTATGCATGATTCTGCCATTTTCACCATTGAAATGGTTCCCCTCATGGAGGCGGCAGTCAACAGTTGGATTATGGATTGGGCCACTATCCTTTCATATAAGCTTGCACTTGCTGTTAGTGAATTTAGGAATCAAACCAGAGTTAGCGAGAGGAAAATTCCTCCGTTCTACTACAACGCTTATATTTTAGATACTTTGTGTTTTAATTCAGAATTCCCTATTCTTGGTTGGAGGTGGACCACACAGGACCCCTCGCCCATCCATATTTACCATCACAAAATGTGGAAGTCATCCCATAAGAATCATTTATATCAAATTTGTAATGGTTTCATGGTCCCTGTATATTATGCAATTTTTGATAAGCCTATTCCAAGGATATCCTACCTAGCCTCTTTTGATTTGCCTGTGGTGGGTCGTTGGTTTGGGGAAGAATATTTTACTTATGTCAGAGTCTATGGCAGCCAAGCCAATCCCCATGTTCTCCCCTTATATGTCCTTGACAAGCTGTTAGCAAGGGAAATTGCATACCAACTTACAACTAAGAGTACCACACAGACTCTTAAGCAGGAGAAGAAAAGGGGCTGGCCTACTTTTCCTTTAAGATGTGGAGTCTTTACCCTGAATGATTTGAAGCACGCAGAAAAAGAAGCTTACAAGATTCAAGCTCTAAATCTTCCTATAATTCCGAATAGACCATATGATCCAAACCGATATGCATATGCCGCTCTCGAACATGCTAAATTATCAATATTTGAGCACAAAGAAGATATGTTCGATGATGTTTTTGTCTCAGCTAAATCAATAGGTCATGCTAAAGATCTTGCCAAGACAAGGTATAATGACGAAGGGTTATCTGAGTTTAACAAGCTCAGGGAGTAGAGGTTGCAAACTCTGCCCCTAGACCTAATAATGCCAACCCAAGCAGCATCTTCAAGCAAGCCTAGCCAGCAACAAAAGAAAGAACCCCCTGCTATAGTGAAAACCAAAAACAATGAGCAGGAGGAACAGCAGAAGAAAAACCAAGAGGAAAAGCTGAAGAGAGAACAACAAGAGCGTTTAAGGAAAGAACAAGAAGAACTCTTAAAAAAAGAGCAGGAAGACATTCAGCAAAAGAAGCAGGAAGAGATGTGGCAAAAGGAACAGGAGCAGCAAGAGAAGGAAAAACAACAACAACTGTTAAAGGAGTCACAGTCTAGACAAACCACCACCGATACTAATAAGGGTGTCGTCACGGACCCTGAGCTGCAAAAGGAATGGCAGCATTTTAGTACCATTATCGGTGGAGGAAAAGACTCACAGGATACTAATACTCCTAAATCTACCAGTGTAAAGGATAGAAACTCATCTCAGGCTTTGAACGAAGCCAGCGGCCCACCAAAAACTGTAAATGTGGAAATAATTCCAAAAGGTCCTAGTGACCAAATCACCCTTCAAGTGGAAGATATTCCTCTGTTGAACGTCTTCTACAGCCCTAAGCACAGAGGCGTGGTAAAACGATCAAGAAAGAGGAAAAGGATTGATCAACCTTCCCTCTTTCCCGAACAAGCAGTCATGGGTAATATAGTCTGGAAGGAGAAACTCGATCCCTCTGATGATTTGACCAAGTTGTCACAATATGCCGAAGCTTATTCGGCTGCCACTATCGACAAAGCATTAGAGGTAAGTCTTCTCTTAAAGACTAAAGACCAGGAGATTTCCACACTGAAAGCAGAATTAGCAGATGTCAAACAAAGGGCAATACAAGCAGAAGGGAAATTAGCGGAACAGCAACAGGAGACAGTACGTGCAAGTGAACAGCTAGTGGAACAACATGAAATAAATAACCAGTTGGTTCAGCAATGGGAGGAGGAGAAACAGAGGATTAACCAGGTAGCCGTCTAGAGAGAAAATGAATTAACAGAGGCTTTGGAGCAACTAAAAGCGGCAAATGAGCAATCTTTGAAGACTAAGGATGAGCATATCGCTCAGATTACAGCACAATTAGAGACTACCAAGGGAGATTCGCAGATAAAAGAATTCAAAAAGGAGGCAATGTTAATCAACAAGGCGCTTATAGCGCAAGTTAAACTCTTGGCTAACTCCCTCTCTCAAGCGGAACCACTCTGCGAGTTAGCTACAACTGTAAATGAGCAGGTAGAAAAGGCGAGAGATGACTTAAATCAAGCCGAAGAAGATATCACAACCTACCTTGAATGCCAAGATTCAAAGTCAGGAATAGAATCCAATTTTCCTAGGATACTTGAGGTCCATAAAAACATATTATTTACAGAATGGCAAACACGGGTATTAAAGGCAGAAAGGGTAGCATCAAGATGTGCATTAACTGCTGGTAATTTGGTTGATCTAGTAAATGATACTCTCTATCTAACCAATATGATTACCCAATGCATGCCCGGGAAGATTATTACAGCCAACACATTGGAGCAGACGTGCTACCCAGATTTAGAAAGCAAGGCAAGGTCGGTTACCGGAGTATACACTTTAAATATAGAAACATATTGGCGGTTCCTTGTCAAGCCTCATGAACAACGATATGCCCTCAAATTCTTAACTGATGCCGTTCAATGCATGATCCCCGATATCCAAGACTCCACTTACGCTGCCGAGCTCAGTTCCCGGCTCAACAAACCTCCTGAAATTGAGCCAATGCTAGCCATCACTCAACTCAGATCAAAAGGAAAGCAGCCTACAGGATGACTCATCCTCCAGCTCCTCGGATCGCCAATAGAAATAGCAACAAGAAGTTATTGACATCAGCTTAGTTAGCTTTTCTATTTTGTAGATATTTAGATTAGCATAGTATTTATAGACCCTTTCATGTATTTAGAAAGGGTCGTAAAATTTTGTAATAAGACTTAACCGACTGAAGTTTGCACTATTGTGCTTTAGCCTATATTCTTTTATGAAACTCGACCGTTCGCTTTTACTTTAATGCAGAAATTTCTTGATCCAATTGCGCACTACTGTCATTGATTGAGGAATGTTTATACGTTGAGGCAAAAGCTAAACATAGCAATTGATATCGGGAGTGGCATACAACTGAAATGGTATTTCTATCTTTGTTTGAGTCATTCTGTGTATGTGAATTCGCTGTGTAATTATTCTTGCTATTGTTAATTGTATGCATGCGCATCAACAGGAAATCTTACTCATTCCACTATTGGGTGTTTATATGATTGCCTTATTTTTAATTATGTATGCATTAATGATATGAATGCATAAAGTGTAGTAGTATCGCTTGAATCGCTGCGTCTAACTATTTAGGTACAACAATCTTTAAATAATTTGATATCTATGTTTATATAAATGCAGTCATCTATATAATTGTATTTGTGGATATAGAACATCAGAAGCTACGCTTTAGAGTTCAAATAGACTCCCAGGATAGTTTTATTTACTTATATTTCTGTTAATAGTTTTAGTCATCCACCTATCGCTAGTGTGATCTACAAAGTATTCATTCATCCCATTTATCTATTTCTGGGAAACTGGTCCCATTATCCCCAGTCGGAGCCACTATCCCAAACGGAAAAGGAGCTGCACTAAGGTCCGGACCGGGTGGTTTCCCCAATGTTGATGGAGAGAATTTCGACGCATCAACACATTCTACCTACAAATCAACCAAAAATGGCATTCATTTGTCCATGGGGAACATTTTCTTATTGCAAGTTACCTTTTGGACTGAAGAACGCCGGGGCAACTTTTCAACAGGCAATGTCTTATGCATTTCATGACATCAAGCACATTGTGCAGCCCTCTCTTGATGATTTACCAGCTCATTCATTACGAAGAGCCGACCATCTCACTCACTTATGAGCCATTTTCATGAGATGTAGACATTATCGGATTAGGTTGAATCTGCACAAGTGTGTTTTCTGTATCGAAACAGGTCGGTTACTGGGATTTGTTGTATCCAAAGCCGGAATTTGTGTCGATCCTTCGAAGGTCGAAGCCATCGCAAGTTACCACCTCCTTCGACACTTCGCCTACTCCAGAGTTTGCAAGGGAAAGCAAACTTTTTATGTCGTTTCATTCCTAACTACGTCAAGATTACAAAAGGTTTCACCCGGTTGTTGAAACAGAACACTCCATTATTTTGGGACGAGATAGCTGATAAATCTTTTGATGCACTTAAAAATGCATTGACCCATGCGTCGTTATTACATCCTCCCAACTACAATGAGGATTAATTCTTGTACCTCGTCGCTTCCCACTCCACTATTGGGATGGTTTTAGTCCAACAGGATGAATTCGAAAGTGAACATGTGATATATTATCTTAGTCGGACGCTAACTCCCACTGAGTTAAAATATTCACATGTGGAGAAACTGGCCTTAGCTGCAGTCCAAGCTGTTCAGCAATTTCATCATTACATTTTGTTATGCAAAACCATCGTCATTTCTGACTGTAACCCTATGCAATACATTTTGACTAAACAATTGTTGGGGGGCAAGTATTCCAAATGGATTGTCATCTTACAGGAATTTTACCTGGAATTTGAGAAGGCCAAGTCAAAGAAGTCTTTGGTTTTTTCGGAATTAATGTGTGACTTCCCTCGTGCTGATACCGAACGTGTGGCGGAAGAATCCATTGCGGATGAATCTTTGTTCCTTATCAGCACCATTGACCCATGGTACAAAGATATCATTGTCTATCTCCAAACCCAATCTTTTCAGCCAGATACTTCACGATCTTAACGCCGGAAAATACGATTCCAATCCCTACCTTACACTATTATGGGAGATACTCTCTATCATCATGGGGTGGATTCTGTTTTCCGTCGTTGTCTCACTCATGACGAGCCTGAGAAGGTTCTTAATGACTACCACTATGGAGCGTGTGGCGGTCATATGTCAGGGTATGCCACAGCCCAAAAGATTTTGCACGCTGGCCATTTTTGGCCGTCCTTATTCAAAGATTGTATTACTGATGTCCAGAAATGCCACAATTGCCAGACTTTTGATCATAAGATGCGCGCTCCTCCTGCTCCTCTCCACCCTATCATTGCCGTTGGTCCATTCACAAAATGGGGTATTGATTTTATTACATATAACCCTCACTCGGCCAGGGGGCATGCGTATATCATCCTTGCGGTAGATTATTTTACCGAGTGGGCCGAGGCGATGCCTACATTTTTGGCAGATGGAAAAACTGCTGCGATTTTCATTTTCAACCATATAATTGCTAGGTTTGGTGTTCCCCAAGCGATTATCACTGACCATGGGAGTCATTTTTGAAACATCATGATGACCAAACTTACAGATCAGCTTGGCCTGTGTCACGATAGTTCCACTCCATATTACCCACAGGCAAATGGTCTGGTTGAAGCAGTCAACAAAGTTCTAGTCACCATGATTCGACGAATCATTGGGATTCATCGGTCGAACTAGTAGAACATGTTATTTTTAGCGCTTTGGGAGTACCAAACCTCAGTCAAAACATTAACAGTTTTTACTCCCTTTCAACTGGTTTACGGTTTAAAGGCAGTATTTCCCATTGAATGCAAAATCCCGTCATTACAAATTGTCGTGCAATTATTACCAGCCACTTTAGAAGAGGAAAAACGTTTATTATACTTAGCTCAATTAGATGAGAATCGACGCAATGCTGCATTAGTTGTCGAAACTCATGCCAAAAGGATCTAAGCTCAGTATGATCAGAATGTTACACCCCGCAATTTTTCGGAAGGTGACCTAGTTTTACTTTACGATCAAGCAAACGATAAGCTAGGGGCTGGCAAATTTGTACCCATGTGGCATGGTCCATATATTGTTAAGCGAAAGCTGGCAAAAGGGGCCTATGAGCTAGAATTTTTTTACGGTGTCTCTTTAGGTTAAAGGAATGGGCTTTATCTAAAGCGATATTATGCTTAAAAGATTAGTGTGGAGATTTCTTAGATTAGTTTCTTTCTAAGTTTGTGTGTTCTTAGATTAAAGATGTGTGCTTTACTTTAGAGAGTGTTTTTCATTATTAGTCCTGCTTATCTTGATTTTACTCTTGATATTGCAAATGTCGACGCCTCTCCAAATATACATCGGTTTCACTGATGGCACTTGTCATAGTACACGGAACATCTCTTCCACAGCCTGGGTTATCTATTCACCCTCTGACGAGTTAGTATCTATGCACGGGGTAAGCCTCGGTCAAACAACGAACAACATTGCAGAATACAGTGCAGTGATTGAATTATTATATGAATCCATCTCATTTGGAATTCGAAGTTTGATTGTTAATTTAGATTCGGAACTCGTTGTATTACAACTTAATCGAGTTTATGCCATTAGAAATCCAGTATTATTACGATTATTTTTTAGAGTCCGTCTCTTAGAACGAGAATTTGATTACATAGAATATTAGCACATTCCAAGATATTTAAATACATTAGCAGATGCAATTGCTTCTCGAATGTTAAATAGAAATTTGCATTAAATCAAACAATAAATTTAAAAATGTCTCATAAACATGTTTTGCAAGATAACCATAGTAATAGCATAGCATAGCATAAGAGTGTGTCAAAATATACATCGTCCTCGATCATAGGTTGAAAAACACCTTATGATCGGAAAAAATGATAGTATCAAAAGTCCAAAAATGTGTCTACAAAGCAATCATCCTATCACTGGTGATGATCCCGATAAGACACCACTGCTCGGGCCACCCTACAAAGGAACCTCCTAAAAGGTCCTGGGACCCCAATCACATAGCGCTGAAGCCGAAGAGGAATGTCATCTATGCTGGTCTCCAGAATATCTGCGGTAAAGTGCTCTAGATGGCTCTCCAACTTAGTCAAGGTCTCTGTTGTCTGGTCCTGTGGGGCCGGTGCTGCGGCAGCTGGTTGTCTCCAATCATAGGGCTGGAGAGCGACTGGTCGCCATGGACCCAAATCTGCATTTAAAACTTTTACTATTAGTTTTGGGACGATTGTTAAAAATACAAAAACATACATATAAAATTAAAATGTTGAAAAACAATTTTTACCTCTATCATCCCATTGCTCTCCTGGTGGAAGAGTCATGTCGGGGTTGCCGCAATAATCCATCCCAGGGTATGGAAAATCCTGAATAATAAATAGTTGGTTCTCTAACCAATGGAAATACTCTGGGGTGAATCGAACAATCTCAGTACCCTCATCCGGATGGCGGGCCATAACTGCAACCCATCGCATAACCCGAGGATCTCGGGGAAGTCCAGCCTCAACAGTGAGTTGCTGTGGAACCAGCATCGGTACCCTCTCTAGGGCAAAGTTGACAACTAAATAACCATAACCAAATTTCTTTAGCTGCCCAGTCCTCGCCCTAGTCAATTGGCCCTTCACATTGGCCAATACAGCATCGCACCAGTTGAAAATGGTGCCTCTGAAGCAGTCCACTGCCATGTGCATCTGGGAGCCTGTAGCTAGATGCAATGCTGCGCTCCCACAAAGTCTGGTGACAGTAAAAGTAATCACCTTCAATTCAGGGCGGGAGATGGTTTTCACATCTATCCGTTTGTCCGGATCCTAGTTATTACAGAACTCTAGCCGGAGACTAGCGATAGATTGGCCACCTGGCCTAGATCCGAATAGAGATAATTGCTCGCCTCTCTTGGGCAAGCCTGTCAAAAAGTATATGTCATCCGGCTCGATTTCAAGCCGGTTGCTGCCAATAATGAAGCACTGGTCCTGAATGCTCCATCTGTTCACCAACCATTGTAAAAAGTCTACCTGTGCCCTCATGCCAGGTATGGTCCAAAATTTGAAAAGCCCGCATGCTCTCAATGCCTGTAACGACGGCGGATGGAGTAATGCAGCCTGATCCACATCCTCATGCTCTCTTTCATGCCAAACAAGCATATTGTGTACCTACATTGAAAAATAGGTGGATTAGAATTTTCATTCCAAAATTCTATGGGTCAAAAATGGAAAAACTAGGGTACAAAATCTACATTCCGCGGGGTTCGCACCCATCCCTTTAGAGACAGTGCATAGGTGCGCACTTCTCCTTAAGGTGAGGTGTGGCACCCCGACTTTTCTATGTGCACAGAAAAGTTGGGTGCGCAGGGGCCACATGGCGCCCCTGCGCAACCATCACGAGCGATTTTTTGCCCTAATTTTCCTCCAAAAATCGAAATCTAAACCCTAAAACGAAATTTCAAAAGGATGAAATGTAAGTCAAGGACATTGTGGATTACCTGGAGAAGACGGTTCTCGATTCCAGTAGTCGGATTTTGCGCAATCTCCACTGGAAGTCTTTTTACCAAAAGCTCTTACTTTTTACTCCAAAGGTAAACGATAAAAATGAACTTGTAAAAGCCCTTTTTATAAGATTTTTTGAAAAAATAAATTAAAATTTATTTATTTTTTTCTTTGAAAAGGTCATTTTGGTGCATTTTTATTATTTTTAAACAGATATGAGTAATGTTTGCAGTTTTTGTGTAGAATATTGGGGATTCAAGTGAAATTGATCGTTTTCAACAAAAAACACATAGGAGTCCTCTTTAAGCTCTTTTCTAACTCGTAAAAAATGAAAAGATTGCCGAGTGTTTCTTTGTAGACTCGTTAAAACAGAATTACAAAGATGGTCCTTTACAACTCTTTTCCGACCGTACAAACATGAAAAGATTTCCGGACTTTTGTCATTTCAAGTTCGATATTGGTAATAAAACAACGTGTTTTTGATCGCTTTTTACTTTTTCAGATTGAAGGCACTAATCATGAAAATTACTCCTTGGTCGTAATGATCAAGCGGTTCTCTCAAGTATTATTTTATACTTTTTCAGGCTTGGGAGACACAATTTACGAAAAAGGACAACCGTGGAGTTTTCTTAAGTTTTTCTTCTGACTCCCTAAAATTGAAAAGCACCGAGTTTCTCCTATACTGGACTCATTAAAATTTCACAGTAAAGGACCTGTTCAATTACAAACAAGAACGAACCACTCCTTCTTAGGGTTCGAATTTAAACTAAGTTGGACTCATCCAAAGGATGAGCTTATAACCAAGCAAATGTTATCCTCCTCAAGCTTGTTAAAAATAAAGAGGTACTTGCCAGAAATGGTGGGGGAAAAAGAGAAAAAATGAACCTGTTTGTTGTACCCTGTGTTTGAAAAAACTTTCCATCACTCTTGAACAAGACACTTTTATCCACCTGGGTTGGGAAATCCTTTACCTAATAGTTAATCAAGCCACTTTGAAAGTCTTCAGCCGGTTTTCGGGTATTAACTTTGGGTCAACTATCACCAAGCCATCTGCTGTGTCGTTACATGTTCAAGACGTATGTGCAGATAAACCATTCACCTGCAAAATATTTGTCATCCATCATTGACCACCCCTAAGTTAGTTCTTGCTAAAAATATTTCTTCAAACTTGACCTATGATTTCGTGTTATGGGCTAGCCTATGACGGATCACATTCTAACGACTCCAACTTATTATCTAGAAAGATGATCTAGAAATTGTCAGTACCTTGGAATCTGCATGCCTCAGTGGCAGGTTTCTCGCCTTTGACGACAGGTTGCATCATTGACCTTTGATCAACGGATTCCATGACATGTTAGACATCGACTCATTTCATTCACATTTCATGGATTGTACTGGGTACTTTGAGGGCCATTGACATTACTGGTGGTTCCTCTCACACTAGTTAACAGTTTACATCATTGACTGGTAATCAAGTGGTTTCTCCCATGTTTGACTTCGACACATTCATTCACATGGGTAGAATCGTACTAGTTCAGGAAGTAGAAATGAAGACCCTGGATCTAGTTTCCACCATCTAGGCTGCGAGGAATTTTGTTATCATTATATAGTGGACTATTCATCAACAGATGGTTGCGTCCATACTGTGTCCGTATGTTCCTACTTGTGATGTAATACAAAATCATTACTGTATCAGAGCAGTTTTAGATAGTCCTTAGTCAGTTTTGATTTGAGTATGGGAATGCCTACCTCAGTGATGATATGTTCACATATATATATATTTTGCATTGAATGATTTTACAGGTTTGACCGGGGTATCCACAGGAAAATCCTTGAAATGATAAAGTCCTTCACTCTTCTTAGATGATCAAAAACCATCCTCATCTACTACAGACTTCGCACTTTAGGGGGCAATTTGTTACAAAAAAAAATTGTCACCATGAATTTCTACAGTTTGTGTGAGTCCATCAACACTCATACATACCTCCTTTGCAAGTATTAAACCTCAGCTCTTCATGTCAAGCCTTGAAAATGGGAGAAAGACCTTAAAAAAACCTCAAATCCTAGTTTCGCACTTTCTCCTAGCATTGTCTGCGGTGTCGCACCCAATGGTCATGTTTCCTATGAACCTGACCGCTTTCTCTATTGAGTAATGGGTGTGAACCCCTGTAAAAGTTAAAAAGCGTGAGTTCATTCTTAAAAATGCATCTTGGGTCACTTATAGAGACTTCTAGAAGGAATATTACGCTGGCAAGTCCACTCCACCTTGGTTCATCCATTCCATAACTAAGGGAGCTAACTCCATGATATGAGGTGCTTATCCCATTGAAGGAGGAACTTATCCCTTCAATGGTGGACCTGCAACTTCCTCCATTTGCACTATTAATTCATGCATTGGGCTGGTTGTAGAGGAGGTTGAAAGCTGAAGATTCTTGAGGGTAAATGTTGTTGAAAACTAGGCTTCCTTTTTGAGCTTGTGAGAGGAGAGGTCACATACCTTTAATGTCATTTGGGAAGTGAGTGAGGCTTGTCAAAGTAGAGGAGACCCCTGCTGGACCCTGGAAAGGACTTGTGCAACATCAAGGCAAAGGTTGTAAAGTTCTTTTATTCATAAAGTTAATACAATCAAGTTTGTTTTTCTCAATGAACTGTCTTTGATGGTTTGTTTTATGAGCTCCTTGATCTTCATAATGAACATGTTTTTTTATATGAAAGTATGCTTTGATGTGTGCTTGTTTGTGTATGCAGGTTATTAAGCGAGAACTGCTTGAACCTGTTGGGATAAAACTGCCTCAAACAAGCGTTGGACCGAGGTAGGGTCTATTACACTTCTTAGTATTCATTAATGAGTTGAAACATGTTTAGAGAAAAATAGGTTTGCTTGTGCTCTTTGTTTCTAAATATCATTAGATACTAGGGAGATCGGTCTTCTCCGCAAGAACGATTTATCTGGCCAACACCAGGTTCAACGTTAATTAGACAAACAAATCCCTACACTACTGGCCCTTTCGGCATCATCCCGCGGACCGCGGACTGCAGTCTCACCCGAAGCAGTATGGGGGGTTGTTGTAACCAATTTTCCACACCCTGAGATGGTTGTGATGTAGTTTTATTCCTTCTATTCCTGCCTTCCCGCAAGCCACTTCGCTCTTGGGAGAGTCCTGTATTTCTTCCTTCAATACATCTCCAAAAGGGTACGACTGACCTTCACGCATCCCTTTCCTTCAATTCAGATACTTTCACGCTACTAAGGCAGTGTATTGCACAGATTGTCAAGTTATCATAAGAATCTTACTTTTATTATTAGATACTCACAATTAGCACCACGTAAACATATATTCTTATATGTGTTCAAATATCCAACATAACTATACACATTCGCGCATCATATAAGCATTATAAAGGAAATTTGTACATAAAATGACAAGGTGCATCAATCGGAACAAAGACACAGAAATTGAAAAATAACTCTCTTAACTGATATCTTCCAAGTGATTGCAGACTCTACCCACCCTGCACACACAATTGCAGTGATCTATACACTCAGCAATGGACTTCCACCCTAGGCCTCTACACACTCAGCTGTAGAGCTTCTCCTTGTGCTATGACCCAAAAATTAGACTTCTATCTCAGAGCTACGACACTCTTATCTTCTTGATTATTCTAACTACTTAGAGCTTAGCTCTTTTTATACAATCCAATGGTCTGCGAACCATGGGTAGATCTCTTACAACCAAATTTACTTTAAAAAACTAAGGGTGAACAACCCTTTATGACTTATGACACCTTCGTGCTCCACGACCACAAATGCAGAGTCTTTACAAGTTTATTACAAAATTTGACTCAAACATGGGTTTTTAGCCCGAAAACTGCCCTTTGGGGGATCCCGTTCCCAACAAACCCCCAACATAAACATTGTGACTCGCCCTTGAGTCACTCGGTAGATGCAAAGATCTTTGTCCGACGTCCTTCCAGCTCGACCCGTATGACTGTAACCTCAGTCGTGCACTGAGTTACCACCTGCTTCGCGTCTTCCACTATCTTCTCGGTCACTCCTCTTGCGCTATTAGCCTAAAGCTTTTATTGTGTTGCTTGTAGAGTCGCAAGCTTGCCTTCGATATTTCCTGTCACTGTGTAAGCCTCATCCAGCTAGAGCTTTAGTCTCACCTTGAGAATTTCTTCCTTGTGCAATGCTGCGTCCACATGTTCCTTTAGTTGCTTGGTCTCCTACATCTGGGCTAGTCTCTATATCAGTGTGATGGTTCTCATTGTGCCCTTAACCTCATCGTAGCACTGTTGTAGCTCGCACACTTTCGTCTCTAGCCTCTGTACATTGGGGTCCTCCTACAAGCTTGTCAGGACCTCAAATGATTATTCAAACAATTGTGTGCAATCTACTACTGCACTGTCCACTACCACTACTGCTTTTGTGACAGCGGTCACCCATTGTTCCTTTACTTCTGGCGGAGTTGAAGGCTGGGCCCTCAACTGACACTCTTTAATTTGCAGGTTCAACTCCAACTGAACCTGCGCCATCTTAGTCTGAGTGTCACGCACTGCTGTGGCCAACTTGCAGGTGCGTACCTCAACTAGCTCCTCCTCTGGAATGGCCAACTCTAGGACTATTCTAGATGCCTCCTCAATGACCTACAAAATGTTCTTTCTCTGATTGGTCACCTCGATCTCATGTATAGTCCCTACTCATTGTTGTCCACTGTTCTAGAGGGTACAGTGCTCATGAGCCTTCAATTTGTTGATTAAACCATTCTGCAAGAGGTGGAGTGCTTCACGCAAAAGCACTGCTAGGTTCAACCATACTCCCTTTAGGTCACTGGCAGTGGGTCTGTCAGCCTCCTTCTCTGTGGTCAGTGCTCCATCCAGCAGCACTATCGCACTGGAAGTCTTCGTGTGTATCATATTGGCATCCTCTAAAGTGTCGATAAGTACTAGCCTACGATGCGTGGTTCTGGAGCTCCTGCAACCCTGTCTAGATGGCCCCTAAGATGATCTATTGTTGTTGTTCAAACTATTACAGGGCCTCCGTGGTGACATCCCTCACTGTGTCGTTGATATCATGTAAATTGCCTTCTCTTAGTGTGATGGGGTCCAACGAGGTCTTTGTCACCTTTGATTTATTGCTGGGCCCTCCTTTCTCCAGCTCTCTTGGGCACTTGATGTGGGCGGACGTGTCCTAAGGGTTGCACCGTGTTGTTCCTCTGTTTCCTCCTCAGTCTTAAGTGAAGGCGACATCGTGCATTTATCAGACCCTCGCTCTCTCCCACCTTTTTGATTCCTTGTCTGATGTGCAGCCTCATGCTCCGCCTGAGCCTTATCAACAACCTCCTTCTTCCTCTTTTCTGCCAGCTGTGTCATCTTAAGCTTGGCCTCCTCCTTTTTCTTTTGCACGACAGACTTGCTCCCACCCACTACCAAGTCTGTGGTAGTGCACCACTCTACTAACCATTGACTAAGCATTGCATCAATGGTATCATTCATTGCCAGATATGGCAAGTCGTACCATTTCTGGGTAGGGTCCTTCTGCGCCCTGATGGATACTCAATGGAAATCTGCTTTAAACTCGGCGTAGCCCTGCTGGATAGCATACTTCATATGCGACAATCGCGGCTTGTGATTGATGGCCATCTGAATGTTCATTTCCATCAAGATCCAAAAGATCTTGTTGTCCCTGACTCACTGCGTGTCCTTGCTCGCCCATAGCGAAGCATACATCGCTGCTTCTGGGAGGTCTAGCACGACCGAAGGGAACTGGCTGTCCTTTGGCAGCTCCCACGCTACCAGTATAATCAACATCAAGAGCCATGCATAGTGAAACATCTTGTTGAGCTCTTTCACTTCGCAGCAGTTCGCAGGAACTCTCTGCGCAGGTAATCTAACCAGTTGAACTGGACTCCTTCAGTGCACTGTGCTGCGAGCATGACGACAGGCATTGACACCTCATCAGCACAACACTTCCTCACCACCTTCCTCGCTAAGATCTGCATGGCTACCTTCACAGCAGGGTCACAGATACTGGATATAGTGTATCCGCGTGGCTTCTTCACCAGTTTAAATTTTTCTTTCATCGATTCTACGAGAGCTTGCTCACCACCTTTTCCACCAAAGATCATGGTCGGATTCTCTCCTGTATATGGCAATTGGAACCATTCAAAATGACAAGTGTTTTTTGTTGGACAGCCACTTGTAATTTATAGGGAACTTTGAATTCAAATCCGACCGCTCCCCCCAAATTTGGTTCATTAATGCCGGATTAACGACAAATTTTCAAGGATCTGAGCCATAAATTTCATCTTAAATGTTGTTCACCCATTCCATTTGGCCACATTTCAATTGTCAAATCATGAACAATGACCTTAACAGTCACTTTCCAGTCGACCTGTGTGATTTCTCCCTGGGTAGCACAACTCCCTTCGCGCTGCCAAAGATCCTATGACACTTTCTTTCTTCGCACCATCCTCCAATCGTGTAGCTCCCCAACTCGGGAAGTGTAGTTTATAGTTTATAGTCCTACGCCTCCTTTCAGTTGCTTGGAGTGCTAAGACTGTGCTACCTTCATCTAGTCACATGGCCGGACCATCAGTGTATGGCTTTAGCCGACTTCCATTCACCTTTCTTGGGAAGGGATCTCCATTCAACTTGACCACCTGTATCGCTCCTCTGTCGATAATATCCTTAATGACATAAGGCCCTAACCATTGCATCCTGAACTTTCCTGGAAAATTATCAAACTTACTGTCATATAAGAAAACCAGGTTGTTTACCTGAAAGGTGCACAACTTAATACGTCGATCATGCCAGGCTTTTTCACGTTGCTTTTGGACTTGTTGGTGAAATCCAGCTAGAAATCTCTCTTCCTCAATCTCATCTAGCTATGTGAGCCTCTCCTCCAAGGATCCATGATCTGGCATACCTATGAGTGATGCTATGCACAGACTAGGCACAATATATTCCATAGTCATTATAGCTCCAACACCATAGACAAGCCTAAAAGGGGTTTGTCTAGTCAACTTCTTGCATGTCGTTTGATAAGCCCATAGTATTGCAGGTATGCGTAGGTCCCAATCGCTTCACTGAGCATTGAAAACCTTGTTCAGCACGTTTCCAAGCACTTTATTGAACGCTTCCACCATCCCATTATTCTGTAGGTGATAAGGCGTGCTCTTCTGGTGATATACCTGAAATTCCTCTGTTAGCGCGCTAATCGTCTCATTCAAAAAGTGCGTACCGCGATCACTCATCAAGATCTTTGGACAGCCAAATAACGTTACTACATGCTCAAATAGGAACTTCACGACAGTCCTGCCTCTGTAATCCTTCACAGGCTATGCCTTTGCCCAATGAGTCAAATACTCCATCGTAGTGATAATGTAACTCGCTTCTGTCTTTCCTTGGGGTTGAATGGGTCCACAAAATTTATTTCCCATTTCTCAAAGGGTTGTAACATTATTTGAGGATTCAAAGGCATCTCATCCCTCCATGATGGCCTACCAGTCCTTTGACATACATCACATGCCTTCCAATACACTTTTGAGTCCTAATGGAGGGTTGGCCACCACAACCCTATGCGTAGAACCTTTTGCACAATTTCTCTCCCTACATAATGTCCTCCCACAGGGCCCCCATGAGCATTCGCAAGAATGCTGCTTCTTACAAACTTGGGGACATATCATCGCAATATCTCATCAGACCCCATTTTGTATAGATTCCCAGCTATGACAGAGAAATCTGTCGCGCGCACCACTAATTCCTTATTTTGTTGGACGGTGTATCCTTCTTGGGAAGTTCCTGTCGTTAGGAAGTGTATTATATCCTCAAAATGACCATCCACGATGTGCACTGCAAATAGTTGAGCGTCAGGCAATCCTTCCTCCAAATATGTGGGCTCTTCCCCTGTTTCGATGCGCGACAGATGGTCTGGTACCGTATTCGGCCATCCAAGCTTCACAATAACCTCAAAATCATATTCCTGGAACAATAAGAGCCACCTGCAGATTCTCCCCCCCGCCCCCCCCCCCCCCCCCCCCCCTCCCCAACACAGGCTTATTGACCAAGTATTTTAGCACCGAATGATCTGTATACATCTTAAAATGGCCTCCCAACGAATAATGTCTAAACTTCTGGAGCCCATATACCATGGCTAACCCTTCGCGCTCAGTAGTGGAATAATTCTTCTCCGCCTTGGATAACATTCTGCTTGCAAACGCAATAGGGTGGTCCAGGTCTTCTCCACTAACCTGTGTCGGTAATGCTCCCAGCGCTATACATGATGCGTCGACATGTCCATGAAACTCCTTTTTCCAATCCGAGAAGACTAGGATCGGCGCAGTGACCATCTTTTCCTTCAATACATCCAGGCTCTTTTTACGAATGTGACATCCTTCTTCAAATATTATTCCATAGGCGCGGTGATCTAGGCATAACCTTAGATAAACTTTTTGTAATACCCCGTATGTACTAAGGTAGCGCACAGTTGCTTTACACTTCTTGGTGCTTCCAAGTTCAGTATCACCGCGATCTTCACGGGGTCTACCATCAGTCTTTGTCTCCAAACCACATGACCCAATAGGGTTCCAATAGGAACACAAGACAAGCACTTCTTTAGGTTGAGCGCTTTCTGGTATCTTCGAAAGGTATCCAACATCAGGCGTAGGCTTGCTACATGGCGTTTCTATAGCCCAAACACACTCCAATCATCAAATTATACTTCCAGGAACTTATGAATAAATTCCTTGAATGCCACAACGACTACGCACGAGAAGATAGCAGGTGCATTCTTCAATCCAAATGGCATTACAATGTATTGGAAACAACCCCACTCAGTCGCAAAGGTTGTCTTGCTCCTATCCTCCAACGCGATTTTGATCTGGTGGTGCCCCGAAAACCCATCAGTGAAGGAATATTCTTCCTGGCCACCTACATTGTCAAACACTTCATCAGTGAACAGAGTCGGGAAAGGATCATGTATGCAAGCATCATTCAACTTTCTAAGATCCACACATATCCTAATTTCATCCTTCTGCTTCTTCTCTTGTACCACCATTGGGCTTACCTAGTCAGATTCTTCCACAGGTTCAGTGATGTCTACTCCGAGCATCTTGTCTAGCTCTAAGCAGACCTTTTCCTTATACTTCAGAATGAGATAGTAAGGCCTCTGCTTAACTACCTGCGCGTCGGGCTTCAACGTGATCTTCATAACACCTAGGTCCCTGATTATCCCTTTTAGATCCGTAAACTTGGTAGGGAATAAATCCTAGTATTCATGGAGCAATTCAAGGACCTTATCCACCATCATGTCGTCCCAGTAATCTCCAACCTTTGCGAATTTGGGCTCTAACTTTGTACCAATGTTTACTTGTTTCGTATTTAGCGATGCGGTTATATCCATATTCTCAACCTGCAGTCCTTCAACCTCATGGTGACCTTCTATTTAAGGGATGTTAATATTTCGTGGATCCTCGTCCTCTTCTTGGACAGTTACATTATAACATTCTAACGCGTGACTCAGCTGACTAGCCCATTCAGGCTAAATCAGGTATAAAGGATCTTGCAGTATCCTAAAGATTGTTGCTTTCACCTCCTGTAGCACTTCATCAATATTGTCGAACCTGTCTCCAAGACTGAATGTCATTATTAATCCTTCACATAGAATATCCCATTCACTTGTACCATGGCAGAGCTCTATTTCTACATACCAGTTCATCGGGGATAATATCCTTTGTGTGACAGAACAAGTGCACCCATTCAGGTTGGGGCTTCTCTCCATAAGCATGAGCCCATTTGGCCAAGTGCGCACGTGGATCATCGTACCCATCATACTTGTATGTCATTCACATATTCGGCTTCATAAATCGAGTTCTCATCATTCTCCTATATTCACACCAATCATCAAAGCTTCCCTTGTGCATACCCCACCACCTTGCGGGCATAGTGTGCAGTGCCCAGTCCAGTGCCTAGAAGCGCTGCTTTTCTGGTACCTCCCTCTCAAATGCATCCAAAAAAATATCTACATCGTTCAGGCCATCATAAGTAGGCATATTTCTTACCTCTGACGACACACAATGCAGCGACCGGGTCATCATGTTGCAACTCAGTGTAGTTACTTCATGTAACTGATTCTTCCATCCCTTTAGTTCTTCATCAGAGTCCGAGGTGGATGAACTCTCGCGATCCCATGTAATTCGTCCATTCGTTGTTGGATTCACCTAGTCTAGGTCTCGCGATGTTATCTTATAGATACAATCCAAGTCGTCATCGCTCTCATAATCGCATATAGGTTCAGTATAGCGCGACCCCTCAACAGGATCTAGGGGTACTATCATGTATAGTGAATTCTTCTCAAATATCATATTTTGCTTCTTTAGATTGATTACCCCATTCATATCAGTAGCCTAATCAATTCCAAGGTGCACAGGGTAGGGGTTGTTGTCATCCACAATTTATATCACTTCAAAATCATCTAGCGAGCTCACACCTTCAATATCCACAGTCACCCCCTGTAGTCGCCCCATGGGGATGATCTTCTATTGATTCGTCATCCTTAGCTGAATTGAAGACCATCATAACATGGGTCTTCCCATCCATTCCTAAGTCTGTTTAGGTAGGACGCTTGCATCTGAACCCAGGTCCAAGATAACCTGATCCATTTCATACTTTCCTATTTGCGCGGTCAGTCTCATCTCTCATCCTGTCCTTGTTTTATGCTTACCTATATTTCGCACTACACGCAACTCAATAGGAGTGTTTTCAACGCATCTATTAATAAGCTCTTGTAACCCCTTCACAACATTGCTATCGCGTAATAACTTCATACAAATCTCCAGGAAAGTTGTAAGCATAGAAGGGTCCATCCCCTGATTAGCCTTATCCTTGCTTCTTGAGGTGGAAACCTCAGTGAAGCTCTTTTTCACTTCCATGAAGGTTTCTCATGCGCACTCCAAATCGAACTCAGCCTCCTTCGTCAGAGCTTTGCGCACCGAGGTACTGTCTTCAGGTTATTTCCCCTTGTCATCTCCTATTGTGATTCTAATCCAGAGCATTATATTCACGTTTGGATCCTCTTTGTGCGACTCATACCTCATCATTTGCAAGTTCTAAGTCGGCGGAGGTGATAGCGCCCCTTTCTCACGTATCCTAGCTATTAGCGTAGGACAGTCTCCGGTTTCATGATCAAACAGAGTGCAATATTTGCACGACGAGCGTGTTGGCTTCGTACAATCACAGGCATAATGTCCTGGTCCTCTGCAATTGTAGAAAATCAATTTTCCTCGACCTCTGCCAGGTCCTCCTCCGCCGTGGCCTCGACCGCACCCCTAAAATCTTGTTTGCACCATCCCTTAGCTCTGCTCAGGGGGCCATGTTTCAGCTTGAACCATATAGGCGGGAGTCCTATCCATCATCAACTCATAACTTCTACAGTTTTTCTCATCATGCCCTACCGATCTACAAAAATTGTAAAATAGTTGTTGCGGTGTCTGTACAAACTTCTGCAACAAATGATAGCTATACGTAGCATGTTTTCTTGCTACCTAGAATATAGTGCACCATAATGCAGGCCCCACACTCGATCTTGTTTGAGCTTCTGGCCTCAAAGGCATTAGTCGTCCTCCTCTAAGGTAGTTCACAAAGTCCGAACAATGGTCTTTGGCATGCCCCTGACTCTTGTATTTCAGACACTATACCTCTTCGCGCACCTCTGGTCAGATTGTTCTGTCCTGTTTCAAGCTTTGCATCTCAAGGCAAAGAATTTTCAACTGCGCATGGATCTGTTGAACCCCCAAATTTGGACCCTACATCGATGTTTCATGCAGCTTCATTGCGATCTCCAAGGCCTCTGCCTAAGTTGTTATCTTCTATTGTGACAACGCAACCCTTAAGTGTGGCAGGAGCAAAGCCATAAACCACTCGCGATGTTGTCCATCTGTTAGGTTCATGTTAGCTTCGCAGATTGTACACTTCAACCTCTGATCAAGTTCTCAAGGTGTCTCACCTGGTTGCATCACAATTTCTTTGAACCCTACAGGTAACTATGCTTCAGATTTAGGCCTACTGAATTCTCTATTCAGTGTCATCTGGATGTCTGCTACTCCACCATTCGGGTTGTCATTAGCATACTTGATATAACAAGTTAGCGCGTGATCCTGTAAAGCATTAACCAATGTTGCCTTCTTCATGTTATAATCTGCAACGCCCTGAGCTTCCCATACAACTTTTACAATGAACTAGAATTGGTCCACGTCCTCATTCCCAAGCCTTTGAACAAAGGCAGCTTCACTGAAATTGCCATATTGAACTGCGGTGGAGGCGGTGGTGTCACAAGTGATGGTGGTGAAGTTGGAGGTGGTGTGGGTGGAGGTGGTGTTCATGGGAATCCTTGCCTTATTAACTGAATAACACTTCATGGAGAAACCTACGTTATTCCCTCTTCGTCACCTTGAGGAGGTGAAATCAATGGACTATATTCAGGACCCTTTTTTCCTTCTTTTCTGTAATCTTTTCCACTTCACGTAGCTCCTAACATCAAGGTAGTTGCATAACCTGCTTTTCGCACAACAACATTTTAATCCAGGTATTCAAAGATTTCATGTACTTACCTCACAGTCCTTTGAAAAAGCATTGCTCCGCCTCGCTGTAGTTGAGCTGTCGGCCACAAATTCAGTTACAAATCCTCTTATGATGTAATCGAGCCAATGATCGATATCATGGGCGATCTTATCCTCCAATGTTTCCAACCTTCGCACTAGATCTGGGGTCCACACAATAGGACCATCAAGTTTTCACCTTCCTTGGCTATCTGCTAGCTTCGTGATCCACTCGTATAGCTCAATCGGAAAGGAGTAGAAAAGGATTTTGTGGATCTCTGTATACAGGTACCTGTCCAGCCATTGTTCCTTTATCAGTCGTGGGTTTCTGTTTTCCTGCGCCACGAATGTGTGGATCTTCCTATCCAACTAGTCTCCAATCTATTTCTTAGTCGGATTCCAGTGATACGACATCACACATCTCTTATGCAGATTCTGGTCTCGACAACCGAACCATTTGTTGGCTTGAGGGGGCCTAACCCAAGTTCAACATTAATTAGCCAAACAAATCCCTACACTACTGACCCTTTCAACATCATCCCGCAGAGCACGAACCGAAATCTCACCCGAAGCAGTATGGGGGGATGTTGGAACCACGTTTCTGCACCCTGAGATGGTCGTGATGTCATTTTATTCCTTCTATTCCTGCCTTCGTGCAGGTCACTTTCCTCTAGGGTAAGTCCTCTATTTCATCCTTCAATACCTCCATGAAAGGGTACGACTGACCTTCGCATAGCCCTGTCCTTCAATTCAAATACTTTCACATTGCTAAGGCAACATATTGCATAGATTGTCAGGCTATCTTAAGAATATTACTTGTCTTATTAGATACTCACAGTTAGCACTGCGTAAATATATATTCTTATATGTGTTCAGTTATCCAACATAATTATACACATTTGTGCACCATATAATCATTATAAAGGAAATTCGTACATAAAATGACAAGGTGCATCAATCAGAACAAAGACACAGAAATTGTAGAATAACTCTCTTTATTGATATCTTCCAAGTGATTACAGACTTTCTCCGCCCTGCACACATAGCTGCAGGGGTCCACGCACTTAGTTGTGAACTTCCACCCTAGGCCTCTGCACACTCAGCTGCAGAGCCTCTCCCTATGCTACAACTCAAAACTTAGACTTCTATCTCAGAGATACGACTCTCTTATCTTCTTGATTATTCGAACTACTTAGAGCTTAGCTCTTTTTATACAATCCCACAGTCTATGGTCCATGGGTAGATCTCTTACAGCTGACTTTACTTTACAAAACTAAGGGAAAACAACCCTTTATGAGTTATGACACCTTCGCGCTCCATGACCACAAAATGCGAAGTCTTTACAAGTTTATTACAAAATTTGACTCAAACATGGGCTTGTAGCCCCAAAACTTCCCTTTGGGGGATCTCGTTCCCCGCACTAACTAACAAATCCTACAACACCACAAGTTACTTGACATCCTTGTTGATGATGGGCCAAAATTATTTCTCCTTCACTAACATTGTGGTCTTTTCAACACCAAAATTTCTTCCCAAACCTCCACTATGTAGTTTTTTCACAAGATTTAGGCATAATGAACTTCAAGGAAGACACAAACTTTGATTCTTAAACAAGAATCCTTCTTTGATGTGAAAATAAAAATATGGAGTCCTATAAATACTCAAAGGTTCCTTGCATGCCTTGAAGAATTCTACAAAATTTTCATCCTCTTCAACAAACTCCTTCATACATTCCAAGCTCACAACTTCAATTGACAAATATTTAAAAGCATTATCCTTTCACTTAATGCACCTGCAACATTATTTGATTTTCTAGACCCGTGTTTCAAAAAAACATATAATTTTGGAAAAATTATATCCATTTGGAATGCTTCCAATTAAGCTTATCTTGATTGATAATGTATTACAATGCCTTATGATCAGTAAATAAGACAAATTCATTCAATAACAAGTACTGTCACTATTTATTCAAATCTTGTACAATATCAAATAACTCCTAATCATAATTGGAGTACTTGTTATTAGAATCATTTAGCTTCTTTCTAAAGAATGCAATTTATCTTCCTTCTTGACTCAAAACTAATTTAATTATCGAACCACTCGCTTTATAGTCCACTTGAAACACCTTATTGAAATATGGAAACACCAAAAATAGCTATCTAATTACCTTCATCTTCAAGTTATTAAATGATTTCATGGATCCTATTGTCCATTTAAAATTTCCTTTCTCCATACAATGTGTAAGTGGTGCAAAAATCTCATTGGAATTTTGGATAAATTCCCTATATAAGCTTGCTAAACCGTGAAAGTTTATCAAATAAAAGATACATTTAGGTGTTGGTAAACCAAAATGACCTTTATCTATTTCAGATCCATCTTGAAGAATTCCTTCGAAATTATAAATCCCATGTACACAAACTCCTCCTTCAAGAATGTACACTTTTTAAAATTTATTAGAAGTTTGACTTCCCTAAATTGTTGTAACACCTTTCTCACATGCTTAAGTGTTCTTCTTTGGCCTTATTGAAGATCAAAATATCATCCAAGTATACAACAACAAGCTTCCCAAAAATGGTTTCAATATTTATTTCATAAGTCTCAAGAATATACTAGGATCATTTGTTAACCCAGAGAACATGGCCAACCATTCAAACAATCCATCCTTAGTATTGAAAATCGTCTTCCATTCATCACCTTCCCTTATATGACTTTAATGATATCCACAGTTTAAATAATTTTTTGAAAAGTAATTGGCTCCACTCAAATAATCCATGAGGTCATCCATCCTAGGAAAGTGAAATCTATACTTGATAGTTCTCTTATTGAGTGGCCATGAATTCATACACATTCCCCATTCACCTCCTTTGTTGGATGGCAACACTTTTGGTACAATACATGGACTTAAACTCTCTTTAATTACTCCTCTGTCAAGAAAATCTATTCAATTCTTCACTTTCGGTTGGATTTGTCTAATAAGGAGCTTTGTTAGGTAGAATTGACCCTAGTATCAATTCAATCTAGTGTGCTATACTTCTCATGGGTAGTAATCCTACTAGAATGTTATCAACACCAATCTACTAAATTTCCTCAACAAAGGTTGAATTTATAGTAGTATAGAGTTCCTTTTCCCAACTTATTGGACTTGCTTTAGAATTATGGCCAAACAAAAATTAACCTTTTTCTAATCCTTCCAAAAATCCTTTGATAAACACAATGTAAAAGGTTGCTACTACTTCCTACTACTATCATTGTACTTTTCCAACATTGGTTCCAACTTGTGCCATTGCCTAGCCTTTGTGAATTCACAAGTATTCTTCCTACCACCTTGGAAAACATTCCTATCGAATAACCATGGTCTTCCAAGTAGTAGATGGTGTGCATCCATCTCTATTACATCACATAAGACCTATTCATTGAAGCTTCTAATCTAGAAGTTTAACAAGCACTAATCCATGATAGTCACTTGTTGTCCCAATTGTAACCATGAAACTCACTATGGATTGGGATGTGGAATATATTTTAACTTTAAATTCTCTATGACTTATATGGATACCAAATTTTCTATGCTTCCACCATCTATTAGCAAATTACAACATTTTCCGTTAACCTTCCATTTAATATTCACAACCTTCCTTCTATGTTTGGGTTCTTCTAATATCTTCTTTTTAGGTCTAAGAAACACCCTATGAAACATTAAATTCCCACCTTGTTCCCGCTAAAGGACTATTGCACATTCATTAGTGATGAATGCCTCAGTTACTAGTGTGACCAATATTTGTGTTTCACCTCATCTTCCTGCATTATTCTTTTCTAAACATTCATATGCCTTATGCCCCATTTACTCCACATCTATAGAAAGTAATGATGTACTTATCTTTTCATCTTTTGAATCCTATGCCTATTCTAGTGCCATTTCCTCTATTTCCTGGGGTACTATTAGATTCATTTTTCTTTCCATTTCCTATCATAGAACGTGCTTTTCCTTTGCCTTCAGATCCTTTTCCAAAAAAAGTATATTGTTCCTTTCATCTATTCTTCTCTTCCACCATTAAGACAACTAAGTAGGCTTAATCCACATTTTGAAAGAAATGTGTGCTAATCATATATTTACTCTGATACTTTAATCCATTCACCTATCTCACAACTCTTTGATATTCTAGTTCTTCAATCCTTAATTTAAATGATGTCTTGAATAATTCCTTAATGTACTCCTAGAAAGTCAACTTGTTTTGGGTTATGTTTTGTACTTTCTTTCAAAAATTCCATTGGAAATAAGTAGGTATGAATTTCTCCTTGATTTTTCTCACCATATTCCTTTAGGTTCTAATATTCTCTTGTTGATTGTCTACCCTATCCTTCTGCAACATATCCCACCAAAGTGCAACATGATCCTTTAACTTTGTCATGGAAAACTAAACACAATTGGGAGCATGAACATTCTCGTACTCAAAGTACCTTTCAAGCTCCCCTATCAAATCAATGAGAGTCTCAGCCTTCATACTACATCATAACATGAAACTTCCACCTTTTTTCTACCTCTATCTTTCATAAAGGATATTAAATGTATTCTTGGGGTCCAATTATTCAATTTTTCCTTCTTCTTCAATTTCATATCTCGACTCTTAATCTCCTTCAACATCCCTAAGTATTTTATTTTTACAATCTTCTATTATTCTCTTGAATTCTCCCAATTCTCAATTTTTGACACCTTCTTGTGTTGCTCCTTGTTTACGGGGTGGCATTCTTACAAGTTGTTTAGTGGCCCTCAACCTAAAAAACATTCGCAATCCTTATTTAAGCTTGGTTTCTCATAACTTTCACTTGATAATAACATTGAATAACCCCACATGGGTTCAATCACAACCACACACTATAGAAGCACTAACAAAGAATCGATCTTAGGAGCTTAAACGAGCTCTGATACCACCTAACAATATTTCAATCTCTGTACAATATTTCGACCTCTACCCATATAACACATAATTAATTGTATGTTAGCACAAAAATAATTAAAAACTAACACATACAATGAGGAAATTGAGAAAATTTCACATGAGACAAGATAAGCGACAACAACAGATTTCCATTTTTCTATTCACATAAATAAACAAATATTATCTTGAAATTAGAATATGATTCTATTTTTCACTATGCCCCAACTTACATACCATTTTTTTCATTCCATACTCATATGATTGTTTTCTTCTCTTTTATTCTAGTTGCCTTTTCTCGCTTCACAAGCTCCTTCCTGTTTCAATCTTTATAGATTTTCTTCTTTCACTACTTCCTCTGTTTTTCTCCTGTCTACTCCATGACTCTAAATTGCGGTTGGGAGGTTGAATTGTTGTAGTGGTTTGGGTGTTTTTCTAATGTAACCATCACTCCTTCATATGTTGAACAATTATGGAAATTTGACTCCTTAACCAATCATCATTTCCTCTTCCAATTCCCTGGCCAATCATTTCTTCTTTGTCTAGTTCCCTATTTGATCATTACTACTTCACATATGTAGTCCACTGATTCATCATCAACCCCTTTGGATGTTGAATTTTCCACGACATATGAGAATCTGGTTTGGGTCCTAAAATCTCTGACACAAACAAACTCAAATGGAAAAACCCTTCTTCTTTGCACATCAGAATAACAAACATCAATGAATATTCAAGTAGTGCACATGACAGTTTTTAACTTTTCAAACCCACTACATGTTATATTACAAAGTAGCATACAAAAATATTAGGGCTCTCATACTAGGGGTCTTGGCCCTTACATACAACCCCAATACAAGGAAACAACTAGGGCTTAGTTTTAGTCACATTCACAACCAAACTACCCTGAACAAGACACACTTGACCTACTTGTTGATGTGGCTCCCCTCAACCCTTTTAGTCCACATGCCCTAAACACCTCTGGAAGGTCCTCTTGCCTACCAACTGCTAATCACTCTAACTAACCATTATCACTGAACACAACTCCTTTTGTGTCACTTAACTTTGGCCTTCTGATTCTCCCACTAGCAACCTTCTTGCTCCATTAAGAAGTCCGCATATTGGGTCTTCTTAATCTACCCTTTCTTCACTAAAGTTTGGCTCATCAATTTGCAAATTTTGAACTAGGGCTCCATAGGTCTTCCTCTTAACAATCAATGGCTCCTTTCATAAACCTGTACTTGAGGTCTGTGTCCTGCACTTCATCCTGCACTACAAAAATCCATTGTTCACAATTCCATTTGTGAGCAATGCTCCCATCTTGCAGATCTACCCACTTGTCAACTTTCTTATCACTTTAGAGAGTTTATCCTAGGTCTAATAAATTTTCCCTGCGTCTCTGACGCACAACCTCTTATGTTACTATTCTTAGGTCCAATAAATCTATCCACACATAGTCACTACTTGACTAATCTAGGGCTTAAGGATCTATCCACTTGCAGTCAATACTTTGACCGATATAGGCTCCTCCAACTAACCCTCTTATCTCTTATTTGTCAACACTAAACCAAAGAACTTGGGAACATATATCAATGTTGTTCAACCCTTGACCAACTCCTCTAAACCAACACTTCCTGTTGGCTTATATGGGCCTGACCCAGGTTTAGAAGAGTTATTTAGCCAAACAAATCCCGCAGCTACCGGCCCTTTCGGCAATAGCCCGCGGGGCATGGACTAAGGTCTCACCTGAGGTAGCAGGGGAGGATGTTGGAACTAGGTTTCCGCACCCTAGGGATTTCTTAGTGTGATTTGGAGGTTTTGCGCACTGGTTTACAACTTCGCACTGATCGATATTCGCACAAATCCAACTTGAGTATATATTTCTTATTATTGCGCTATTTTATTAGATGATGTGGTTATCAATTACCAAGGTCTTTAAGAAAACATTTAACCAACACAATTGATTCGCGTATTAAAATAAACCTAGATTTATACTTATTCCAACCATAAGCAAGTAAGATTAAACAGATATTATGACAGTTTAGAAGAAACACAGAATTCCAGAAGAAACTTATCTTTATTTCCACTTTGTCCTTAATACATCCAGATCTGCCCTATGCACTCAGCTGCAGGGGTCCGTGCACATAGCTGCGGACTTTCCAGGCCTCTGTGCACAGAGCTGCAGAGCCTCTACCTACTACCCCAATCCCTCAACTGAAACTTACACACGCTTTCCAATTATCTTCTTCACGAACCCATTACATTTCATTTGTCCCCAAAAGAACTGCCTTCCCTCATAGAGCCATGCTCTATTTATACCCTTCCTTGGCCCGTGATCCCTATGCAGGCCGATTCTATTTATATTTCATTATTTTTGGGCGGACTACCCTTTGACTCAATCTTACTATAATTCGCGCTCTGCATACTTCGGAGTTTTTACAATAATTTAATCCTACTTTTTAGGCTTTCTACCCCAAAACCCGTTCCGCGAGACCTCCGCTACCCAAAATTCCCCCAACATAATCATCGTGACTCGTCCCAAGTCACTCACTGGTGTGGCTAGACACTTTGCCTTAGCTTCGTGGTTCGCCTCCCTATGAGTGGCGCTCGTGTTCCTATTGCTCCTTCACTGTTTCCTGCAGCGCTTTGTCTGGCTCCTGCTTCAGTGTTTCTACCACGTCTTGCAACTAATGATGCTCATTCTGCTCTGCTCGGCTAACACAGAACAACCCCTCATAGTATTTTAACACGAGTGGGGGAGCCACATACGGGACCTCCTGGTACCACTGCAGTCACTTATGACCGTCGTATCTTCTCTTCGCACTGTCTGTCGCAGCTTGTGTTGCAATTTTGCAAGACCCTGGCTGTTGTCCACAAGATCCCAATCTTCGAGTGACATCAGAGACGACTCATTAACTACATATCTACCCGTGGTCACCATCTATCTATCCTTTCATTGTTCTATTATAGTGCGTCGTCCTACCCCTGGGTGAAGTGACGACTTCCAGACCAATTCTACTTCATATTCCCTCTTTTCCGGTACATCCCCTACTAGCGATGTTGCAGCCTGCGGGATTCCCACAGCTTTCACCCCCATACTACTTAGAAAGTCTTGTTGCTCTATTAGCCAGATTAATACCTTTAGGCCCATGCCTTGTGCAGAGATAATGAACAACTCCATTTGTGTTTCCGAAGCGTGGGCCACCCAGTGGATTCCCATCGGTGATTTATAAGCCATGCAAGTTTCAAATGCATTGATTGTTGCCTGTTCCAGTTCGTGTAAACTTTTTGTGTAAAAACTGTGGCAACTCGTTCCATATCTGGTTCATATTGTTTCTCTTAATTGCCCGCTGCCCGCTCCCTTTTGCGATGATGCAAACATCTTGTCATGATTAGTGATATCAACCGTCATCCTTCCTTTTATCAGCGCATCCACATGAGCCTTCTCACGCAACCGCAACCCTTGTATTTGGTCAAATGTATGTGCACCATAGTACTCGCGCATCTGTCCCCCACATTGCTTTGCCGTCCCCCACTCTCTTGCAACTGGGTGGAGAAGTGAGACTATCTTCTGAACGGCTAGTCAGGTGGTCGACCCCCCCCGTGTAGAGCTTCAGGTGACTGCCATTCACTCTTCCCGAGAAGGGGTCTCCATTGAGTTTAGCCAACTGAACTGCGCCCCCATCGGTGACTTCTTTGACGACATAGGGTCCCAACCAATGCATGCGGGGTTTTCCTCGGAATTTTTCAAACTTACTGTCATAAAGCAATACTAGATCGTTCTCCTTGAAGGTGTGCACCTTGATATGGCGATCGTGCCACGCTTTCTCGCACTCTTTTGTACTTGTTGATGGAATTTAGCCAAAAATCGTTCCTCCTCCAATTCTTCTAGCTATGCGAGCCTCTCTTCCAAGGCCCATGGTCTGCAATACCTGTGACCACTATCCACAAACTAGGAACAATATATTCCATAGGCATAACAACCTCCTTGCCATAGACTAAACAAAACGGTGTCTGGCCTGTCAGCTTCTTGCACGTTGTTCGGTATGCCCATAACACATCAGGGATGCACTCTTGTACAACAAGGCCATGGACTTGGATGGAGTTGTGAGCAGACTATGGGACATTCTTACTACATGGAGAGTTGAGGCGTCTTGCAGAGACCTTTGGGCTGAGACTTGTATGCTTGCTAGAGCGTTGGTTGGAGGTGACTCATGGAGCTCATGATGAAATGAGGTTGTGAGTTTTGGGGACTTCATCTATGATGGACTTAGAGGATTTGATGCATTGAGGAACTGAGGTCAGAGACTTTGATGCAGAATGGGATGCATACTTTCAAGTACATGTATGGGAATGGCTTGAAAGAGGGACTTGATGTAGAGGATCGA
>APFE030029865.1:52208-66496 GCA_000404065.3 Pinus taeda
ATATTAATAATTGTAAGTGGTTAATCCGCAATTAATAACGGAACCACAGTTAGTTGCAAATGGGTCGTAGTATTAGATAGATGGTATTAGTAATACCGCGGTATTGGCCCGTGGTATTGCATATATGAGTCATATATAGAGGAACAGAAACTCCCTGCGAGGAGTATCGTGTCTTTTTTTGTAATCGAGCTCTGCTCTATTGGAGGTTGCCCCCTCGAAGAGGCAAGTGAACATTACTCTCTGAATAATAAAATCATTGCTATTATGTGTTCTACATATCTTTTCTTTGCATATTCTGTGTTCTGGGTCTCTTTTCTTCGCATATTCTGTATTTGGGGTATCATTTGTAGGTTAAGAGCATAACAGACTTCTTCAGTCTGTAGAACAAAGATGAATCGTGAATGAAACCATGTGGCTGCTCCATGTAGATTCCTCAAATAGGTCTCTGTGTAGAAAGGAATTCTTCACATCCATCTGATATACTTCCCACCCTTGGGCAGCCGCTATGGAAAATGCAAGGCGTATGGAATCCATCTTTGCTACTGGAGCAAAGGTCTCATCATAATCAATGCCATGCACTTGCTGGAAGCCTTTGGCTACTAGATTGGCTTTCTCTCTGGTGATTTTCCCATCTGCAGCACTCTTGGTCCTGTAGACCCATTTGCATCGGACAAGTTTCCTTCCTGAAGGAAGGGGGACCAAATCCCAGGTCTAGTTCTCGAGGAGGGATTTGTACTCCTCCTCCATGGCGGACTCCCAAGAGGGATGCCTAGTAGCCTCAGCATAAGACTGTGGATTAGAAGACTGAACCAAATGACAATGCCGAGATGGCGTTGGTTCAGTGGCAGCGAGGACAAGAGGAGGATCAATAAACTCTAAGCTAGTCCTACGCGGATCAGAATTATCCCCCACAAGACCATTTCTAGCAGCTGGGTGGTCTTATGCATATTCTCACTTAAGCTCCTTGTTCTCTGATTTATGACAGGGGAAGTTGATTCACTGCTGGAAGCCCGATTTAGGCTTGGATGTGGACCATCATATGCATGCATTGGATTTGTATTTGAAGACTCTGTCTATGCATCTGCATGCTCTACCTTGGCATCTGCATACTCTGTATCTGCATCTGAGTGTACTGAGTAATCATCTCAGTCATGAGGTAGATAAAAGTTGTCTGCATGTGGAAATTGAGGTGCATGCGAGAGACTTTCCTCAAATTGGACACTTCACTCAATGATGAGCTTGTCCGTAGAAGAAATCAGGAGTCGATATCCCTTCACACGATCAGGGTATCCACCAAAGATGCACTCAATGCTCTGTGGATCAAGAGATTTCCTCTTTTCAGAGGGGATCCTGGCCCATATTCGGGAGCCAAAAACACAGAAGTGGGTGACCTCCGGTTTAGTGCCGCTCCAAGCCTCAAAGAGAGTCTGATCCTAGACATATCTATGAGGAGATATGTTTTGGATGTAGTTAGCAAAATTAAGTGCTTTAGCCCATAGCTTATGAGGTAGTGACTTAGCATGCAGCATGCAGGAAGCCATCTCTTTGAGAGATCTATTCTTTCTCCCAGCAACTTCGTTCTGCTGCGGAGTGTATGGAACTGTGTGCTGCAACTGTATGCCGGACTCAAGGCAAAGGTTCTGAAGTGTTGTTTTAACATATTCCCCCCCCCATTGTCTGTACAGAGGGCTTTGATCTTTCTCTCTGGCTGTGTCTCAACTAGTGCTTTGAAATCTTCAAAGTGTGCAATAACTTCAGATTTGGCCCTGAGAAGATACCCCCAAGTATACCGTGAGAAATCATCAATAAATGTAAGTGCATACCTTGATTTGTTGATGGAAGGATGAGGAAAAGGCCCGATGAGATCACTATGGATCAGATCTAGAGGAGAGGATGCTCTGTGAGTCTTGCAGTGTCAAACGTTTCTCTAGGATGTTTGCCAAGGACACACCCTTCACAAACTCCTTTGGAGAAACTGAAATTTGGCAAGCCTTCCACCATCTCATGCTTGCTTAGCTGCTGCATATACTTGTAATTTAAGTGACCAAACCTATCATGCTAAAGCCTACTACTATCATCAGCATGTTTAAGAAATAAGGAGGATTCAGATTCAATAAATTCAGAAAATGGATATAGTCTAGCTCCATTGTTTACCTCACCAGTTGCAAGTTTGGAGCTGCTATGTAGGTCATATATGTTCACTACATCTGGAGTGAATTCCACTCTCTTTCCGGTGCCAGAATGAGTGATCTGATAAACTGAATGCAGGTTTACTGAAAGTTTTGGAACATGAAGCACATCTTCAAAGCTTTCATGTAAAAGTTCCACTCTACCTTTTTTGGTGACCTCAATAGGTGAGTCGTCTCCCATGAGAATGGGAGGTCCTTTGCATGCATCCAAAGAGGAATAAACTTCCTTTGCAATAGCCATATGATGTGATGCACCAGAATCTATAATCCATGCATTAGGGGAAGAGTTAATTGCAACTAAAGCATGAAAATTGTTACCTTTCCCGTGTGGCGGATCCTCAGTTTTCTTCTTGGCGCCCTGAAGGATGTGGTTCCCAAGGTTGTGCTTCTAAAGGATTTCTGCCATTTGGTCAATTTGTTTCTTCATGCAAGAGGATTCCGGATGGAATCCTCGGTGACAATAGGTGCATTTGTCTCCTTTCTTCCCTTTCTCATTTCTAGAGCCAAAGGAGTCATTGAAGGGCTTAGTGTACCCTTCCTTCTTTGGATGGGAATGCGTTTTTCCCTTGTCTTTTTGCTGCTAATTTTTCTGATTTGAATCAGATCTATGATTTTTATTATGGCTGCTGTCATGCACAGCAAGTGCATGCGCTTTTGGAGGTTTGATTTTCTCCATGCTAATGAGTTTATCCTGCTCGAGAGTGAGGGACTCCATGAACTCTTTGAGAGAAGGCATTGTGTAGGATTTACCTATTGTGAGCCTTACTGAATGAAATGTAGACACAAAGACGGAGTATTCTAGTTCAAGTTTTGACATAATAGAGAGAACTTGGTGACTCTCTTCCTTGAATTTGTCAATTCCACAACCCTTGAGTTGCAACAATAGATCATTATATTTGGTGAAGAAGTCTTAAATTCTGTCATAGTTACATGGATCCAATGAGAGCAACTCCACTTTGAGCAAATGTCCTTTCATCTCATCCTATTTCCCGTAGAGTTCTTCAACCTTTTTCCAAATCACATTGGGAGTACTACAGGCATATAAATGAAATTGCAACTCTGGGGAGATGCATATGCATATGGATCCGTGGGCCTCATCCATGTAGTTGAGGTACTTGGATTTCTCTATGGCTGAAGTGGGTTCCACTTCTGCAGCCATGGCAATCCTGTACAACCCTTTCTAATGAAGGTATCGAGCCATTTGTTCGTTCCATTTGTGATAGTTGTATGGTGTTAGGATCGATGCTTTAGGAAACTCCATTTTTCTGTCGATCTTCAATCTCCAAGCTGTAATACCTACAAACTAAAGTACTAGTGCACCTTTTATCTAGCAACATGTGGACTCTAATACCATGTAGATGTGTTAGAAAACCTGCATAGATGAATCTAGCTAGTAAAGGTGAAACACACAGCTTTACAGAGCAAAAGCACTAAAAGAAATCGAAAGAACAAAAATAATTATTGATTCAGAAAATAGGTTACAATGCTCATGATATAGCATTACTGGGTGAAGATCCCAAGGTAATGCACCATAGTGGTGATAAATGAGAAGACTCGACACCTACAACAAGTTCCAGAGAGAACTAGCTAGTTGTGGAGTGAAAGGAGGAGCAAATCAGAGAGTAAATCATGTAGAAGCATGTAGTTCCATGCATGCATCGACAGTCAAAGGTGCCAATTTGGTGAATATTTCAATATTGAAGCCTTACATGTCAGTAAATACTCTAACTAAGTGTGTGCATGTGCCAGTGATGAAGGTCCTAGGTGTGTAGTACCTCCAACAGAGTCCACCTCAACTACCTAAAAACATAAACATTAGGGGTGTACGTCTTCTAGTTGTTGAACATCACATAGACTCACCTTCATTTCTTGGTTCGGGCATCTCTGGGGATTTGGTATGGCTTCGTTGGCGTAATTGTCCCCTCATTTCCCTTCCTTCTACCATTTCACTAAGAAATTTAAGAGTTTTGGAACGTCGAGTTCCTAAAAACGACCTCCTCGAAGAGTTGTTCGATTCTATTATTGATGAGGTAAATAACGCTAAACTTTTTATTATTATTTTTTTCCACGCTCACATTTGATCATGTAGTCATTTTGCCATGGTTCACTGATTATGTGCATGCGAGATGGTTAGATCCAAACATTCAATTCTGGAAGACTAATTTAAGTAATTGTGTTCATTGCAGATACCTTCCCAGTCGCGTGAGTTGAACATTGATGCCACGGAGGAGGGTACTTCGAGCAATGTCAAGCCAGTTGATCCTCAACATTCAATGAAATCATTTTATGAAAATTTCTCCAACACGCGGCAATCCGTCAAGCCATCTTTTTCCTATTTTCTTCGATCGATAGGGAGTTTGATGAAAAACTTGAATAAGATAGTATTGAAAAATGTCACAGTTCCCCCATCACTGCCATTTGATTTCTCTGAACTTAAATCCTTAATACATTTAGATCTATCTGGCTCTACTAATCTAACCACATTTCCCAATTCGTTTTCTCAATTATTGCAACTTCAACATTTGTCATTGCGGGAGTGCATTAATATATCCATCCCAAGGGATATTTTGGGTGAAATTTCCACCTGTGAACATATCGATTTCAAAGGCTGCCCTCAGTTGGTACACTTGCCACAGGGAATCGCCTCTCAAAGGCGTTTAAGATACTTAAATTTACTACACACTGGTTTACTAGAATTGCCCTTGACCTTGGAAGTTTGGAACCACTATATGAGTTAGAACAACTAAGAATAGGGAGTGGAAGCTTGATAGAGTTACCATTTTCTGTGGCCCATTTTGGGCACTTAAAAGAGTTGATTATGGTCAAATGCTCCAACTTAAAGTATATCAATACACCTGTTGAACAGTTAACCTTTTTGAAAAGGTTGGAAATATAAGGCTCCAAAGTGCCCATTTTACCGGAAGGAATTCAACTACTGAAGCATCTGAAATTTTTCATTATATAAAGTTGTCCAATAGAAAAATTTGCCAGGGATAAAAATGTCATCGACACATCCATATCTAACATAAGCATTCCTGCCGGTGCTTTCCCTAGACTGGAAATTGTTGATCTTTCAAATAACCCTAAGCTGCGACAGGTTCAAATCTTCCAAACAACCCTTATAAAATTGGTTCTGAATGGTTGCTTAAGCTTGGAGTATTTGAAACTTGCAGAACTTGTGCATCTTAAGTTTCTCAATATAAACGCCGAACCCTGAATGTTGAAAATTGGACATCATTGGAAGAGATTACGGCGGAGAGGTGTTGTAATTTGTGCATGATAGAAGAGACATGGACTCAGTTGGAACGGCTAAATTTTCTCAGCTTTTCACACAAGTTTCTTTTCAGTGCCGTGAATACCTAATAAATTTAATGAATATAAATTTTAACAAAAACTATGCATACGTACGTTTTGTGTGTTTCCTTATACCTCTTGATTTATTGTTAAAAGGAGTATATATACATTTCGATTGTCATGGAGAATCATGTTTGTGTATCCAGGGGAAGAGTTGGACGATGATCCACAGGGCAGAGTATGTAATGGTAATAAATTAAATCATATAATGAATATGAAATTTATTAAAATTAAATCTTTATCTAATTTAGTTATAATAATAATTATGTATAATAATACATTAGACCAGTTAGTTTTATTGGTTTCAAATTTTAATTTTAAACTAGATTAAATTTTGTTTGAATTGGTAAATCAATTTTCTAATTTTTTCAATCCATAAATAAACTAGCCCATTTAACTCAGCGTAGTCAAACTATATATAAAATAATAATATAACTGAATTTTAATATTTTTAATTTATATATTATTACATTTTAAATTTATTGAGAGAAACTTAAATGTATGGTGAAATTTATGCAGGAGTTTGAGAAATGTATGCCGAACAGTTGTTTTTATGACATCACAGTGCTAGAGGTCCCTGCCGCAACAACATATACATCTCCGCTGCTGTGACAAACTGTACATTTACATAGTGCAATATTGATGTGCTTTCTCACAATGGACAATGGTAATAAGTTCAAGGTAAGATTTGAAGCGGGCAATGGTGGCGCCCAATCCGAGGTGTTTGAAACCTTCAGTGAAGACGGAGGAGGCGGATTAGTGGTGCATGTGTATATGTGGACACACGACTCCCAATTATCTAAAGGTGAAGATCATTTGTACCACAATGTGAGTATTCATATATAAAATCTTTTGGTTTGGACATTATAATATTATGGAAGACCTTTCTCGGAAACATTTATATAATATAAAATTAGTTTTTTATTTTTACTCTCAAAGGCGTTTTCACTGCCCGGCTTCGTGTGAGCAAACACTGTTCACCCCAGCCAATCCCTTTGCTTCGTTTTCGTCATCCTCTCGCCAGTTAAAATTTTACACATCAAAAAGTCACAAGCCAGGCGATAAACTTCTGTTCAATCCACTGCAATGACGTACATACAGGTTCAATAGTCAGTCGAAAGGGTTTACAACTTGACATAGTTAGGTGTAATTACTTGTAACTACAACTTGACATAGTTCGGTGTAATTATTTGTAACTGTTGCCATTGTTACTCCTCGTTCTCATGGTTTGTGAAGCGTCAGGAATTGCAACAACATGAATGGCTGCCTTATTCGGGTATTTTTCTGGTAGGTTTGGTTTGCATAAATGGCTTATGTAACTTTAAATCTGATAAAAGAAAACTAGGACGATATATTTCTTTCAAAGCTAGATCAAATTGATTGAGGTTTCTCAAGGCATAAAGGTGCTCTGCAGAGGAACAGATGGTGTTGTGGTCACCCCGTAAACTACTAATGTTTGGTCTACCAGCAAAATGCCCACATTTATTGTCATTAGGAGTAGTATTGCAATGGTAGTGGAGTAATAGTGTTGTAAATGCTGCTTTTTCGAGCACATAGGCAGAGTAGGGGATCAACGACTTTCCTCCTACTACATGGTTTCTATGGCACATTCAAAATGTTGGAAATGGGCTCTACTGTTATTGTTGCCTCTTTTGATAAATTTGGGAGGTGAATGCAGCACCTTCCATTCGACTTCACAATGTGTTTTGTTGTCAGGAGGCCGTAGCCAACGATCGGTCTCAATTAACAGGTTAGAGCTTAGTGCTCTTTTCAACTTGAGGGCTTCCTTGGGATTGAAGGGCAAGGAGTGTCCTAAGAAGCTCAATCCATGCTAAGTATGGAAAGGGATTACATGCAGGGAAGGGCATGTTATATCTATAAACTTGTATGGATTCAAAAGGACAGTAGTAGGGTCACGGAATCCACAATTTGTCGTCGATGGTTTGCAGAATCTTACGTTTCTAGAGACCTTCAATGCTTCTCGCTTTCTCTTGCATGGCTCCATACTGGTATGGATTGGAAAACTCAGTGCATTAAATACTTTGGATCTCAGCGCAGCCTCTGTCGATGGTGGTCTTCCTATTTCACTTGGTAGTTTATACAATCTGAATGTTCTAATGCTATCGCAGAATAATATCACAGAACCCATTCCTCCAATGCTTGAGCGGATATCCAGATTGACAACTCTTCATTTGTTATCCAATAATTTGACTGGACAGATACCCAGTACTTTATCGAATTTGGAAAATATGACTTATCTCTATCTTTCTGCAAATAACTTGCAAGGTCCAATTCCTGACAGTGTTGGAGGTCTTCCAAGTCAGACGCAGCGGAAGCTGGACAATAACTATTTCATTGGTTTGATTCCAAGTCAGTTGGGCAATATCTCTTCGTTGAAGAACCTTGATCTGGGTTCCAATGAACTCTCTGGTCCTATTCCAAGTGACCTTGGGAGACATATCAATTTGAGTAATTTGGTTCTTACAAACAATTTTCTCAGTGGCGTTATTCCTGATGACATTTTCAAATGTATTGCACTCTAAACAGTTAATTTGGCTCATAACAAATTGCCTGAAAATTTGTCCACAACTCTTGGTTCACGGATTAACCTGCGTTCTTTAAACCTTTTATACAACAACTTGACACAGCCATTGCCAATTTCCATCTCAAATTTGGTCAATATCACAGATATCAATCTATCTCATAATCTATTTTATGATTCTTTGCCATCTGGACTTGCAAGGTTCCCTCAATTAGCTGCGATAGATCTGTCATATAAGTGCTTTAAGAAAAGAATACCTACCTTTGCCTCTTCCACACAAGTGGTCAATGAAGAAAACTGTTTACAGTGACCAGCAAAGCAGTGGACGCTTTTCAAGTGCACATTATTCTATCCTGCAAGGGGTCTATCTTTTCCTGGGTTAGGGCCTACAAGTGCTCCAGTTTTCCCTCCAACTCCATTGGAGAGCCCTTCTACAAGAAACACGCGGCTGTGACCAATATTAGGAGGGTTGTTTGGTGGCCTGGGCCTCGTCCTACTTGTCATCGTGTTTATTTTCTTTGTCCTTAAACATGAGAGAAGGGTTGTCGTTGGACACACAGAAATAGATGTAAATCCCGCAGTTCGCAGAGGAAGCGAATCAGTATTGGAATTTCAGTTTGTTTGTCAACCCTCGGAGAGTTTTTTTTCTTAAGAACAGTATCTTCGAGCTAAGGAAGAGTTTAATGCCTCTAATCTCATAAAACATGGCCACTCAAGGGATATCTATCAAGGGTTGTTGGAAGGTGGTGTTCCTATTATTGTAAAAAGGATTGATTTAAAATCATTCAGAAGAGATGGATATCTTCCAGAGTTAGATATATTTGGGAGGGCTTCACACACAAGGTTAGTGTCTCTTTTAGGTCATTGTTTGGAACGTGAAGATGAGAAGCTTCTTGTGTACAATTACATGCCAAACAGAGATATTTCTTATGCCCTTTACGAAAATGGCAGCTCACCTGAAGATACTTTACAGTCACTGGACTGGATAACACGTTTCAGGATAGCAATTGGACTAGTTCAAGGTTTCTCATTTCTCCATCACGAGTGATCACTACCCCTTGTTCACAACCTTAATTGGAGGATAAAATGCTTGCATTTGGTAGTAATATTTTCTGTTGTTTGAAAAATGCTCAATCTACGCTCTGCTATGTTTGTTAAATACTAAATTTGGAAAGCAATTTGTGTCATTTTATTCCTAAAACTGTATACATGTGTGTGATTTTAGTATGTTCCCAAATCGTAAAGTTGCATTATTGCAACTATGTTATTTGAATGCGGCCTATGGGAGAATTTCCGTTGTTTTTACTTATTCTAGAATTTCTTCTTGTTCCCTTTTTCTGCATATCTTTAATTGTAGTGCAAGCTTCCATTCTTTTTCATCTTTGAGGTAAAATATTATGGCCACATATTATTGTGCTCATTTTGTTTTGATAATCATTGTTTTTTTCTATTCAATATTATTACATGCGTTCTTTATCTGATTTCTCAAGTATTGAGACAATATTGAAATCCACATAATTCTAGTATTTGTAAATAGTTTTAGTTTTTGATGTACCTTCCCTGGAGTTGCCAATCAGACGTGACCTGAACATAGCTGTACTATACCACGCATACATGTTAATGTATTGTATAGGATTCTTAGAAAATTCATCTGGAAAAAATATTATGTATTGTGAGAAAGGGCCCTACAATACTAACAATCATGGGTTTTTTTTTAATAATCTTGCAACTAATCATGTGTTGGAACTTTTATTTATTTAGAGAAGATCCATTGAAAACTAGAAAATTGTCCTTGTTGATTATCTTTTCTACCATTGATGTATTCAATGTTCATGGTTAGGATTTTCATAGAGGAATCATATCCTATGAATGTCGTTTATCACAACTATTAAAAATTAAATGTATGACAAGGTCAATTAAATTTCGGGATTCATCTCTATCAAAACTAAGGATTTTTTTTTTTCGCAGATAAAGATTATATTCAAAAGCATGTAGGACTATGTCATACAAACAGCTGTTACTTATCTTTTGTAGTGTCTGATATTGATATATTGACCCTTTAGGTTAGATTACAAGAGTGAAACATTTCTTCTTTGCATACTATTGACAAAAGCTAGAGCTGCCAAACAACAGATGATTAGTTATAACGTTGATCCAAAACCCCACAGTATGCATGTTTTAGAACCCACATTTTTACTTTTCAATCTCCAATGCTAGGTAGAATTGTTGTGAAGATGATCATCCTCAAGGACTACTATTTTCCTTGAGAAGAAAGTCATATAATGTAGCATAAGCTCCCTCCCTTCTTCTCTTTTCTTTTTTTCATTGTAGTCTGACAGTGTTGGTTGCTTCACACAAATCATTTTTTAGGATAGATTGTCTCCTTTCCTTTTCTTCTCCCACATGAATCTTTAGCCGATCCTTCATCTAGGTATTAATGTCATCGATTTCCTTTACTAAATCTTCTTTATTGCTTGATGAGTCAATCCCTTGGTGGGTTCCACCAAATGATGATGGTCCTTAGCACCTTGCCATCCAGTGGGTTTGCAATTATTTTCACTTTCTGCGCCCCCCAAAAAAGACTCATGGGATCCTTCATATCCTAAGGCAAAGATTAGGACATGAAGATGGTAAGTGCTTGCAGACAAAACATTATGTACATGTGAAGGCAACCTGTTCGTAGTCTAGTTTCCATATTTCTTCGATAATCCATATGTGAAATCCACCTTGAAGAATATCTTGAAATAGGTTGTGATATGCATTTTTAGAGTTTTAGGAGATCCATAATGGTTTTTTTCCCAAGTATTTTTAATGGAGGCCAAAACTGCAAGTGTTTAGAATTGTAAAGGTAGGTTACTAATATGAACCACATTATTGGAGTCAAGGAGTTTGCAAATGAATTCAAGGTAGTGGTACTCATGAATAAGTTGACATGCCCCAAAGACCAAGACATGAAGTGAAGAATATGCTCCTTGCCTTCAATAGAGTTAAACTTCACCATGAAGAACCCATAAGCACATCGGTAAATTTAGGCTTCTTCCTAAATAAGTGGTTTCCACACATGTGAAGCCCAATGATGTAGGTTTAAGTGTTGAGGTGAATTCGATTGGAGTGACACATCAAATGATGGGAGGTATCCTTCTCAACTATGAAGTGATTACAAGGATGAGATTGAGATGCATCAACACTTCTAGCAGTGGGTAGAGTCTTAATAGAAGATTTTCATAAGCTTGCTAGATGGGAGTCTCCTACGAGGGTTAATAAACCTACAAAATGGGTGGAGAAACTTCAAAATCTTCTTAGGCAACAATGCATCCATTCTACTAAGATGTTGAACAATGTTCAAAAGTAGAGCAGTTGAGTTCTTCAAAGGAGTATTTACTTCCTTACCGGTAGAGGGGGTTGTGATCCTCAGTTCTAGAGTGCCTTTGAGGGGTCATTGATCTCACAATATTCATTAGGCCTTGGGAGAGAAGACAAGGGGATGCCATGAAAGCAAAATACAACATGGGGTGTGTGGGATTGTGGCTAGGGCAACGTCCTAGCCCAAGTTAAGGACTTTAAAAATAACTAGATATAAATAAATCCTATACATGTATGCATGACCAAATATTTTATTAGAAATCAATAAGATTAGAGGTTGTAGTTCATGAATGGAACTTTTTACTTTTTGTGTTTTAGAAGGTAGAGCAATTTAGTTCTTCAAAGGCATAGCCACTTCCTTGGTGGTATAGGGGGTTGTGATCCTTAGATATAAAGTGCCTTTGAGGGGTCATTGTGTTATGAAACTAGCTCACAAAAAGATAGAAAAGATAGATCAACGCCTTAGAATTGAGCCTCTTCGAGGGGGCAACCTCCTTTACATTGCAAAAATGAACAATTCTTGGATGATTCAAATGACAAAACCTCCTTTCTATATATAAGAGTCTAAGGGGTCACAATATAACCAAGCCGACCTAACAATAATAATATAAAGGCACAAAAATAACAATAATGGGATTCTATGGGGCACAATAATAACAATATGGGGACAATAGGGGCACAACAATAACAATAAGGGATGCAATGACAATTGTAATGGTGGAAGCACTAGTATTATAGGGACCTAACATGCCCCTCTCCTTAAGAAAAGTGTTGTCCTCAATGCTTGAGTAGTTCTGGATGCTTCTATATAAAATTCTCATCCTCCCATGTGGAATATTCAACGTGTAAGTTCTTCCACTTGATAAGATACTCTGAAATTGATCGATTTCGTAGCTGTCGAGTTCTTGTTTCTTTGATTTCCTCAGGTTCCAATATGATTTTACCTTCCTCATCAAGTTCTGGCAATATTGTTTGAATTGGAATCTTGTCACCTATAACCTTCTTTAAGCATGAAACATGGAAAACTAGGTGCACTTGGGAAGATGCAAGAAGCTCCAATTTGTATGCCATAGTACCTATCTTTTGGAACACCTTGTACGGACGATAATACTTTGGTGATAATTTATTATCCTTCTTAGCTTGCTTGAGGGACATTTGTTTATATGGTTGTAGTCGTAAGAATACCCAATCACCTACAAAAACTTCTTTCATTGTGATGTTGATCTGCCTATTGTTTCATTCTATTCTGCGCCAAGGTGAGGTTATCCTTTAAGAGTTGGAGAACTTTTTGCTGATGCTCGATGTGATCTTCAACTGCTTGAACCTTACAATTTTCTCTTAAATATGATGTGATGGATGGTCGATGATATCCATAAAGTGCCATAAGTGGGGTCATTTTTGTTGCAGTATGGAAGGAAGTGTTATACCAACATTCAACAAGAGGCAACCATTTGACCCATTGTGTTTGTCTATCAGATACAAAGAAATGAAGATATCCTTCCAAACATTTGTTTACTATCTCAGTTTGCCCATCAGATTGAGGATGATAAGATGAGATATGAGCTAATTGAGTACCAAGAGAAGAAAATAATTCTGTGCAAAAATTTCCAGTGAAAATGGGATCTCTGTTGCTTACAATAATCTTTGGGTTTCCATGTAGCTTTTGAATTGTTTCCATAAATGCAGTAGAAATTGTACTCGCTTTAAATGGACGACGCATACTTGGTAAGTCTGTCAACTGCCACCATGATAAGACTCTTTCCTTCGAACTTGGGTAAACCTGTGATAAAATCCATTGAAATGTCCTCCCAACGTTAGCTTGGAATGGATAAAGGTTGTAATAGTCCTGGGGTCTTAATTGTTTCAACTTTATTTTGTTGGAAAACCAAACATTCCGCCACAAACTTTTGAATATCCGATTTAAGGGAATCCCAAAAAAAAAATCCTTCTTAACCCTGTGGTAGGTTTTTAGAAATCCTGAGTGCCCTCCTAAGGGAGAGGTGTGCACTTCCATAAGAATATTTTGTTTGAGTTGGGAATTCTTACATAGGTATAACCGATCCTTGTACCATAACGAATAATTTTTCCATCTAAATGTATCAGATGTACTGGGATCTTGTTGTATCTTTTGAATGAGTTCCCACACTTCCTCATCATTCTTCCATTCGTCCCTTGCTTCGTTTATCCAATCTGGTTGGATAATATAAATGGCGCAAAGAAATGCTTTCACATCCTCATACTTTCTTGAGAGTTCATCTGCCACAACATTTTGCTTCCCTTTTTTGTAGATGATTTCAAAGTCATAGCCCAACATCTTTGTGACCCTTTTTTGCTGCTCTTCTAGAGATAATATTTGTTCTAAAAAGTATTTAAGACTTTCATGATCTGTTTTTACCTTGAAGTGTCTTCCCATTAGATAGGGTCGCCATTTCTTAAGTGCATGTAGTATTGCAAGCATTTCCTTCTCACAAATAGCTTTGTGTAAATACTTTCCTTTGATTGGACGACTTTCAAAAGAAATGGGTCTTTCTTCTTGCATTAAAACAACACCAATTCCATTTCCTGAGGCATAACATTCCACAATAAAGGTTTTTGCGAAGTCCGGTGTAGCTAAGACTAGTGCTTGACACATTGCCTCTTTAAGATGTTCAAAGGCCTTTATTGCTTCTGGAGTCCATGAGAATGCATCTTTCTTCAATAATGATGTTAGAGGTGTTGTTATTCTCCCATAATTCTTAACAAACTTGCGATAATACCTCGTCAACCCAAGAAATCCTCGTAGATGCTTTATGGATGTGGGGATTTTCCATTCCTTAATGGTTTTAATTTTGCTAGGGTCT
>APFE030029865.1:79716-107781 GCA_000404065.3 Pinus taeda
ATGAAAATTTGACCTGGGCCTTGGGTCATAAAATAGCCATTTATCTTTTTTGTCGTTGGAGTCTCTGCTCGGACTATTTAACTTGCTGGACTGGATTTGTTTCTTCAACTTGTCCTGACGATGAACCACACTGGTTGGTTCGAAACGTGTCAACAAATGTCTTTCTATATGTGATTTACGCCGAAATTCTTCTTATAACTATGATGGATCACAGAAGCCTCAATTCTACAATCAATTCTACAATTAAAACCTTGTTGTTTTTTCTTGTTGTGTTGAGACTCAATTTGAGCTCACACTTGTAAAAACTCTGCTCTTGAAGACATAATAGAGAGGTCACCACTGACAGTTGGGCTAGGAGACGTAGCCCAAGATTTTTGGGTGAACTCCTTGATTATTTGATGTGTTGATGTGTGTATGTGTCTATTATGTTTCTCTAACTAATCATTCTTTATATTATTCGCAATATTTTCGATCTGTTGCACTAAGTAATATAGGCATTCCTGCACATGAGTCTGTAATACCTTAATATTAATATAAGATCTCATTTTCAGATCAATAGTGGAGTACATTGTGAGAGCCCATCGCAGGAAACTTAATCTGTCTTTGGAAATCACAAGTGAAATGAAACGACTGGTTAATTCCAGCAAGAGTCTCGTGCTCCTCATGATCAAGCAGAAGAATGACACAGAGAAGGAATCATTTGTAGGTTGTGATGTGAACAATATGCACAGGATGCTGACTTTCAAGAGGTATATTTAAACTTGAGTGAAGGCCACCAAGTTGAGGAATTAGACTACCATGTACATGATAATCTATTGTAACGATTGGGAAGACTTTGTGTTCCATAGGGAGAGAGAGTAAATGTCACAAGGGAAGCGCACACTTCTCTTATTGTTGGACATTTCAGTGTAAGTAAAACAGTGGAAAATCTTCAGAGGTATTTTTATTGGCCTCGTATGCTTGAAAGTGTGTCACATTTTATAAGAGGTTGTTCATTGTGCACAGTCAATAAGCCTAGTAATAGGAAACTAGGATTGTACACACCACTTCCAGTGCCTTCAAGACCATGGGAAAGTGTTTCTATGGATTTTGTAGGAGGTCTTCCTTTGTCAAGGAAAGATCATGATTATTTGTGTGTAGTTGTGGATAGGTTTGGAAAGACGTGCATGTTAATGCCTTGTAAAACAGAAATTAAAGTTGAACAAACAACTCAACTTTTCTTTCAAAATGTATGGGTTCATTTTGGATTGCTTACTTCTATTGTAAGTGATCGCGATTCTCGATTTGTTGGGAATTTTTGGTCAAGTTCATGGAACTTGATGGACACCAAATTGAAGAAAAGTACAACCTTTCATCCGCAAACATATGGTCAAATTGAAGTGGTTAATAAGACATTCATTCATTTGCTAAGAGGATATTGCAGCAAACATCCTAAGTTGTGGGATGAATAGTTGCATTATCTTCAACATGCTTACAACCGAGCAAAACACTCTTCTACTCTAACTTCACATTTTGAGGCATGTCTTGGATATTTTCCTAAATCTCCTTCGGATTTCATGTTTGAGAAAGATGTAGTTGTATATGGAAATAGTGACATATACAGGGAAAAGAAATTCATTGAGCAAATTCAATTGGTTCACCAAACAGTTCAAGAACAACTAGAAAAGAGTCAAGGCAAGTATAAGGTAAGGTATAATAAGCATAGTGTGGATCATCAATTTCAAGTAGGTGATGAAGTTTGGCTATACAATAGCAAAGAAAGGCTTCAAGGTGAAGGTAAAAAGATGAAACCAATTCGTTATGATCCATTTAAAATTCTGGAAAAGATTGGTAATAATGATTTCAAGCTTGATTTTCCTTCATATATGCAAATCTATTCTGTTGTTAATGTTGAAAATTTGAGATTATATGAACCTCCTTTGATTAAATATCAAGGAGAGAATGTTCAAATTCCATATATTGAAGAATTTTCTCCAGAATAACTTGATGTGCTTCAGCAAGACACTATACTTGACAGAAGAACAAGGACAACTAAAAGAGGAAATATTGATTATCTTCGGGTGGGTCTCAAAGGTACAAATGCATCAAAGGACAAAGGGATTGAAGTGGGGAAGGTGAGGGAACAATACCCTCATCTGTTCAATAACTGAAAGTGATCCTTTTTGGGTCCAAAAGGCTTCTAGCGGGGAGGAGTTATCAGGTGCTCAGAATTATGCTAAAAAATCAAAGTGTTAGAATCAATTCAAACTCGGCTTCATATTGAAGAGATCGCCATTCTGAATCCAATGGTGTGAATGGCACTCAAAACCGAGTTCGTATGCAAAAGTTAGAGCAGGTCAAAGTTCAGGTTTGACTTGCCTACATGGCAAGATTGGGATGATGTGGCAAGTCTTCACCGAATAAGGAGGCACCAAGTGGCAGCCTTCCATTGGCCCTTGCAAATTGCATATCGCAGCAGTAAGTGTTTCAGTATTACAAATCGTCCCCCGGCGGGTTCAGGGTTGCGATGCGATGAGATCACATATTGCAATCACAGGAAAGAAGCAGCAACAAGAATCGACCCTACGCGGTTGAGTTCCAAATGCGATAGACTCTAACGCGATAATTTTTATGTTGCAGTTTAATAAACCAGCGAGTCAGCAAAATTGCAATCGCGGTGTTCTGTCAGGTAAACAAGACCTTGCGCCCATCCAAACTCATCGATTTCAATGAGCAGGAGGATTCCAAATGCGGGAGTTTTATAAGTTCCAATTTAATATCTCATCGGGTCTGTAACCCCGCATCGCAGCATTTTGCATTGTTAAGAGCCCGTAGCTTAGCTGATTGTGATTGTGATATGGCCGACATGATATGGCCCATGGTGCAGTGAAAGTTTCACTTCCTTAGCGAATTTTGGAGCGGAAAAGGGGTTTTGTTTGGTTTTAAAGCAATTTGTGGAACAATTAGTGGAAAAAAAACTGGGAGAATTCATAACTTCTTTAGTTCTTATCCAAATTTGATGCAAAAAGAGGCTAGATAGCTATTTTTGAGTATTCTATACTCATTGAGATAGGTTTCAGAGGCATTTGAGAATTGAAAACACACTTTTGATGTAATTAGAGCATAAGAGAGAGGCTCAAGCCATTGGAAGCTGGACCAAGGAGACATAGCCCAAGAGGGGTGAACTCCTTTATCATGTGCTTGTTGTGTGTTATGTTTTGATGTTCTCTGCTATTATATTACTATTGTTCAACATATGTTTTTATATTAAACTTTTTATAACATTTACATAAGAAAATCTCATGGGAATCTGTTAATTATGAAAAAGTTTTGAATACTTAAGCACTTGAAAAAGCAAATGATAATCATCTTGGGTTTATTTATAAATGGGGAATTAGCACATCATTACTAATTTGCTCCAATTCAGATTACGCCATGTCTTTGATCTCTGCGAAGAAATGCAGTGAGATCATTTCATATACCGAGAAATTTGTCTTCCTTGTGATTCACCCTTAGGGAAAGAAGAAGATTATGGAATAGTACACATCATGCCATTATAGAAAGGGTACATCATACCAAGTTCATCACCCTGTGGAAACCCGATCATGTTGGAACATAAGAAAGATGGCACCTAGAGACTCTATATTGACTATCATGCAGAAAATAATGTCACTATCTGGAATAGGTATCCAATCCCTCTAATTGATGACCTTTTGGACTAGCTCAAGGGGGCCAAATATTTCAAAAATATTGACTTGAAGTCTAGGTACCACTAGATGCCAATTAAACCCTATGTTTTGTGGAATACTTCCTTCAAATCCAAGGAGGGTATTTCCAAATGGATGGTCATGCCTTTCGGGTTGATGACTACACCCACAACCTTCATGTGGCTGATGGATGACGTCTTGTGGCTCTTTAATAACTCATTCATGGTAGTGTACTTGGAAGACATCTTGATCTTAAACAAGAGTTGGTAAGAGCACATACACCATATCTGAGAGGTCCTCAAACCTCGCGACAACATAAATTGTGTGCCAATTTGGAGAAACGCACTTTTGGTATGACCTAGGTTCAATATATGGTGTACATCATTAATTAACGGAGTCTCTTGTGGACCTAGCTAAGATACATGTCATTCGAGATTGGTCAGCCCCAACCACTCTAACAGAGCTCCGCAAATTTCTGGGTCTTGTCAATTTCTATTGCAAGTTTGTGTTGATATTCTCTCATATCACTTGGCTTTTGGGTCAAGTCACCAAGGGCAGAGTGAAAGAAAATTTATTTTGGTCTTAATCCCAATAGAAGGTGTTAGCACCTAAATCTTCCTTAGGCTGAAGGAAGGTAAAGTTCAAGGTAACCACAAACCACGCTCAGTCTAGTAGCTAGCCCTACCAGAACATGAGAGGGATCTCTCCGGGTCACACTCAGTAAAAATACACAATAAAGTCTAAGATGACTCAAAAAATGAAATACTGATTTTAGGCTAGTAAATAGATATGGAAAAGGCGATTTTTTAAATGACTGAATTTTCTGGGCTGTGTGGGGCCAAAGGACCATGAGCTAGGAAATTAAATCAAATACACAATATATTTCGTAAGGCAAGATAGGCGGGAGATTTAGCAATCAGATTTAAATAAAATGGAGTGGAAAGACTGTTAAGAAAAGCTAAAAAGGGCACACACATGAATCCTTTTCAGAGAGAAGAAGATACACAAAATATGAATGCTTTACAAGGCAGAGCATAAACTGGATTCTACCTTTCCTACTTAAGAGAATTCAACCAGAAATGATTATGAATGGATGGTAAACATAACAGAGTACATATGAAACATAGAAAAGAAAACACATTGCTAAACTCACACCACAAGGATCTCATGAATCAGAGCTGCATCATTCTATTAATCTCCAAGCCAAAACTGTACAATGAGAAAGATGGGTTTTTTCTCCACGCTATTCCCAGAAACTCCAATCCTTTACAAATGATTTTCAATACCATAAATAACCTTAGAGGTGGGAAATCAAATCGATTGAAGATAGGGAGTCGTTCAATTATCATTAATGAACTGAAGTCGAAGAGCCAACCGTTTGCCAGCGTTGCATTTTCCACCCAAACGACAGATGGAGAGGTCTGGGGACTCGAAACTTGTCCAAATTTCTTGGCCATGTACCATAATTCATGATTTTTCATTCTGAATACAAAAATTTAAACCTTTTGTGATTTGGATCTCCCTATCATAAGCGTCGTGCCACGTGCGCGGCGCATAGAGCCTGTGCGTGGCGCTTTTTTGTGGGGGACTTTTGGATGCCTTCCCAGTGTCCAAATTGGGCGCAAGATAGCCCGTTGGAAAGGTCTTTGAGTATAATTTCCAACTCAACTAGAATTTTCCAATTTGGTGCCCATTTTCATCTCCAAAACCGCAATCTCCCAAGACTTCTCCCTGTGTGTCAAAATAGGGGCAGAAAGGTCATTTGGTGAGTGTTTTTGACCTCCTGAGGAATCAAAACTTGCCCAAACGTCTTTTCCATGTACCATCAGTCATGATTGTTCATGCGGAATCCAAAAATGTAAACCTTTTTTGATTTTGAGCTCCCTATCATAAGCGCCGCGCCACTGGGCGCGGCGCACAGAGCCTATGCATAGCATTTTTTGCAGGAGACTCTTGAAGGCCTTCCCGATGTCCAAATTTGGTGCAGGATAGCTCTTTAGAATGGTAGTTGAGTATAATTTCCAACCCAACTAGAATTTTTAAATTTGGAGTTCATTTTCCCTACCAAAAAGAAAATCTCCCAAGACTGGTCAAAATGTGCCCAGTGAAGCTGCCTCAAGGCAGAGTGCTGTTGCGATCAACTTTTGAAGGTGTTCCGCAACTCCAAATTGAGCTCATGATAGCGCATTGGAAATCACTTTGTGTATAGTAATCATTTTACTCATCAAGCAAGTCATGTGGCTAACTGAGCTAGGAGAAAACTTGATTTTCACAAGGTCACTCTAGAGGTGCATCAATTCTCCCGAGGCAAGTGTATTGTTGACATTTCTCTAAAACCATGGCACCTGTGTAAAACGTGAAGGAGGTTTGTCTTCCTTGGACTATTGTGGGAAAACACCTCTCTCAGGTTTCCAAAATTCATCTTTTCTTGCTCAGAAACATCATTTGAGTGAATTATTGAACCTTCCTCTAGCTTGCAAGTATTATTGAAGCACTTTGAGAACAACAATTTGCAAGCCCTAGACCTAATGAATGAAATGATTCTTTTCCATTAAAAGATCAAACATTGAATGTCATGGATTTTAATAACTTTGATGAAAATACCTAAGCCAGCAGGTACAAGACATGAGGGGAATGAACTGACAAGACCCTTCCGTCAGATAATGGCATGCCTCTAGCAGAATGCAGCTGAGTGAATGGAGCGAGACACCTAACAATGAGATGCAGAAAGAGTTTTGATCTCTGACAGAGGACTGACAAGACCAACTATAACAGAAGGCATTTTTCGAGTTGAAGCATTGCCTATGCTTTGCACTAGTGCTCACAATACTAGACCTGCAACAACCATTTGAAATTGAGACAGACACCTCCAACTATGCTATTGGTGCAGTTCTTATCCAGCAAGGGCATCTGATGGCATATCACAGTGAGACACTTTCTAATATAGTCTGAAAGTATCCCACTTATGACAAAGAGATGTATTCTATTGTGTAGGCCTCAGGACAATGGAAGTATTACATTTTGGGGAAGGAAACGATCATTCAAACAGATCATCGACCCCTATAGTTCATACAAAAACAAGGGAAGTTGTAGAATGATCACCATCAGAAATGGTCCACATACCTGCAACATTTCCTTTTGAACATCAAGTACAAAAAGGGCAACACTAATAATTTTGTAGACAGTCTCAGTCTACCACTATTCATGGCGCTGACCATTGTGATTGACTCTTGTGGAAACGAGACTTCGGGGTGGCCGCATCTTTACAAGAGTGATCTAGAATTCGACAACACCTACCAGATGCTCCCGGAAGGAAAGCAAGTTCCAAATTTTCACCTCCAAGGTGCACTGTTATGTCACATGGGCCACCTCTGTGTTCCAACAAGCGAGCATGGCAAGATGATTTGGGAGGCACACTATAGTCGAGTTGTTGGACACTTCCGGGTAGAGAAAACAATGGTAACGTTGCAGAAGTATTTTTATTAGCTGAACCTTTGACGGGATGTTGGGAATTAAATCAAATCCCGCACTCCACACGCCATTGCCAAACCAACAATCAAGAAGTAAGGCCTATATACTCCTCTACCTACTCCTAGTCAACCTTGGGAATCCATCTCCATGGATTACATGTTGGTCCTTCCTTCTACTAAGCATGGCAATGACTGCGTGTTCATGGTCGTCGACAAATTCTCTAAGATGGCCATTCTCGCGGCCTGAAAGAAGAGTGTCACAACATAAGCCACTGCTAAGCACTTTTTGAATGAGTGTGGGTATGTTTTGGGATTCTAAATTCCATTATCTCAGATTGGGACAACGACATCCTGAGTACATTTTTTTCAAGCCTCCAGCCGATGTTGGATACCAAGCTTACTGAGTCCATGGCCTTCCACCCCCAAAATAATGGCCAAAGAGAGGTCGTCAACTTGATGATCATGAACATTTTATGCATGTACAACTTGAAGAATCCATGCACATTGGATAAAATCCTCCCCTATCTCCATCAAAACTACAACAAATCTCTCCATGGCTCCACTGGTCATAGCTCTTTTCAGGTGGGGTTGGGATTCTAACCATTATGTCCCATTGATGTGGTCATACTGTTTGCGGCTACCCAAGTAGATTCGACTCATGTCTCGCCCAAAACTGACTGAGCTAACAACTTCATTGAGCGCATTCAGCACATCCACCAATAGGTCCATGACATATTGGAAAAATCCAATGCTAAGTACAAGTAGTGTCATGATCAACGTTGAGTGCCACACAAGTTCCAGGTGGGTGACAAAGTTTGGCTACATTTATAGAAGGAGCACCTCATTGGGCCCCACTTCAAGCTTTGCCTGCTTCGATATGGGTCGTACACCATCACCATGGATGTAGGGGACAATGCCTTAGAGCTCACAATTCTACCATTCCTTGGTCTTCACCCAGTATTCAATGTGGACCGGTTATGACCATAATTTCCACAATTATTGGACACATCCAACGTCGCGGAGCAGTTGACGCCAAAAGAGCTCAACCCAAGTTGCACTAAGTAGGACACAAATGACATGATCATGGACACACAGATTAAGAACACTCACCAGCAAAGGATCCAACTATATCAAGTTGTCAAAGCAGGTCAACGCCTTCACTAGGGTAAGTGGTTCGTCGGGGACTAGGTTCAATAGAAATATCTTCACCTCATGGAGGCTCTGCATGTAATGGAGACCATTTCTTCCTAATGGGGGAGTACTAATCCAAGTGAATATTGGTGCCCACCCACCTATTCCACCTAGACATCTAGTTTTTTCCGTCTATTTCCTTGATTATAGCAGCATTTACTATTTTTAACAGTTTTTCGGGTCTTGAACTTCCAAAGTTGTTTTGACCCCCTAAATGGATTTTTTTTAGGTCTGCATCAAACCCATTTCCATAGGAAAGTGCTTCTGGAAAATATTGCAGTACTCGAAGAGATATTTCCAACAAGATATCATATGCAAAAAACGAAGATCATATCACCAAGTTACGACCCTGAGAAGTTGGTTGCCCAACTAACCCAATGGGGCCCACAAAATCTTGGTGTTTCATCTCCTAGGGTTAGGATTTTCATTCTTTAGTATTTTCCCTTATTGTTCAATAATAAAAAGGCCCTTAAGACTCATTGTAACATAGTTCAGAGGAATGTAGCCACCACATATCTTCTTAGAGATAAGCTACCATCGCCCAACCTAGTTTATTTCCATTCTATACATAAGCATATTTCAGTTCTTTGATATTAATAAAATGAAGTTGTATTTCTATTGCATCTTTGTGCTTATTTGTATGTCTATATTTTGTTGTGTTCCTGCATAATTATAGATCAAAATTGGTTGAAGAGTTCGTTGCAGAAGATCCAATTGTTTTTGAGGAACAATCATTGACCATGCATAACACCTGCTACGCCAAGGTTGATAGAAAACCACAATTTGAAAAGATGCATTTCAAAAATAAATAAAAAAATTACTAAGAAGTGGAAGTTGGAGATTGATGCTTCAGTAATAGCACCTACTAGATTGCCAAAGTTACACATGACTATAAGGGATGCACTTGCTCACTCTATTATTAAGAAAGAACTTGAAACCCTGAGGTTGAAGAGAATGATAAGAGAGCCGGAAGAAGATCTTAATCCCATACCTCTATTTATGCCCCCTTTAGTTGTACAGACTTTGAAGGTACAACAATAGTTACACCTATTGATGTCCAAAAATAGAAATTCTATTTGTCCAACATTTTTCAAATCCTTGGTGGGCTAGGCCAAGCAAGATGGGAAGGTAGCCTAGAATTGTTAGCCTTTAAGAGAGAATAATTTACCTTCTTACTGGTTTAAACTTCTTCAATAATACCACCATTTAGGGTTGTAGAAGGTGAGTGGTTGATGAGATAGCACATTTTCCTTACTAGTTCTTCCCATAAATTCATTTCCAATCTAGATTTTGACAAGACACTTCCAACCTCTATATGATAGTGTGGTTTATCCTTTCTGTAGTACCATTTTGTTGGGGAGTACTAGGGATAATCTTCTCATATTTAATGTCAAATCTATAACAATAATTCTTGAATGCATTGGAGCAATAATCTCCACCATTATATGTCCTCAAACACTTGAGTAATTTGTTGGTATCTCTTTCAACAACAATATGAAAATTTTGAAATGTCTCAAACAACTCACTTTTACTTTTCATAAGGTAGGTTCAAACCTTCGTGGATGAACAATCTATGAATGTGACAAAATATGAAGCCCCTCCCAAGGACATAACATTCACTGGTACAAACACATCAGAGTGTATTAATTCTATTAAATTTGTTTCTCTTTCATGACAACCTCTCATAAAAGAAACTCTTCATTGCCTACCTTAAATACAATGCTTACAAAGATCAAGTCCATAAGATTTCAAACTTGGTAGTATATTTTTACCAACAAGAAATTTTAGGGCCTTTTCACTCACGTGGCCCAAATTCTTATGCCATAACTCTACTGAGTTTCCTTGTTTTGCAACAGTAATTGCATTTGATATCTTTGTATTTTATCTCATTGTATACAAGGTTCTTGTCTTGAATCATTTAGCCATGACCAAGGACCCTTTGCTAAATTTCCAAACTACCTTTCCCAAGGGTTGTGAGCAGCCTCATCATCCAATATTCCCATAAAGATCAAACTCATACACATCTTTTAGACATTACTAACCTGTTTCAGCAATATACCTTGTCCATCCTTTGTTTTGGTTCAGACATCTCCCACTCCAATAATATTAATATTTTCTAAATTTACTCCACCATGATCAACGGCTTCCTATGTAATACACTAATTTTTTCATGGGGTCACATGCTAAGAGGCCCCAATGCTTTAACAGATTTGAGTTTGTTTGACACATCCTTGACCGGCATAAGCATCCCTGCCGGTGGTTGCCCTAGGCTGGAAACGGTTGATCTTTTAAATAACTTTAGCTGCGCCGGGTTGAAGTTTCCTAATCTACCCTTATAGAACTGACGTTGCTTGATATAGAGGTATTTGAAATTTGTAGAACTAGTATATCTTAAATTTCTCAACATAAACAGGTGTGTTTATCTGGAATGTTGTAAAATGTAGGTCATTGGAAGAGGTTAGGGCGGAGAAGTGTCTTCCCATGATAGCCGAAGCATGGAGTCAGTTGTAACGACTAAATTTTTTATTTATCCTCTGTGTACCTATTATTTATCCAATATTTATTTCTACAAAATTGATTTACACATTTTCTTTGTCACGAATAAACATGTCTACACCGATTTCCTCGCAGTGTGGTGCCAGCTATTAGTTTAATCGAAGTTTTATTGGTAAAAACTACTTATCCATTTTCGTTGTGACTGAAACGTGTGTTTGTTTGTATGTATGTGAAGGAGGAGGAGATCCAAGTTTGGGGATCAAATGCCAAGAGATAGACATTGTCAAAATTTCTAATAAATTAGATTAAGAAATAAATTAAATGGCTATATAAAATAATTTAAAATATATTTATTTTTTGCATAGCAAGGTTATAAAAATATATTAAATAAATTATAAAAATATATTAAGGTGTGTGTGGTGTTGAAGAGATGGCCTTGTACACATATTTTTATTTTCGAGGAATTGTTTAGAGAATCAGATTAAAAATTGTTATCCAAAATATTTATTAATACATTTTTAATTATGTTGGAATAAGGTTTCCGTAATTTTAATTTAATTATCAATGATTATTAGGTTGATGGTAGAGATTTAACCTCTTTTAAAAAAGAAAGGTTATATAAACAAGTTTCTTATGAAATGAGTTATTTGTTTTTAGATATTTGATAATTTTTTGTATTAACTTATGGTAACTTAATAAAGCCTATTTATATATTAAAAATCTCCATGATAAAGTCAAGTCAATTTCTATAGTTAATAATTTTGTTACATGTTCTTTAAAATGTATATATGTTTAATTTATATATATTAATTATTTTAATAATAATTTAGTTCATTTTTATGATTTTTTTAATTTTAGGAATGTGAAATGTATCATGGAGTATGGAGTAAGATTTTTGATGTTTATTATAGATTAATGTCTATCTATGTATACCAACCATTTAATTTATTTAATTACATTAATTATTTTAAATTATCGAAATAAACTAAAATGAAATTATACCAACCATTTAATTTATTTAATTATGCTAATTATTTTAAATTATCGACATAAACTAAAATGAAATTTGTGCACGGCCTAGGATAATGATATAAGAATTATTGAAGTTAATAATTTTCCAAATATTACAATTTTACAAAACATATAAGATTTGTTTTCTTTGTTGTGCAAATTCTAGGTTTCTTCTGCATAATGTTTATGCCTTTCTTGATAAGAGGGAGATTTGCCCCTTTCTTTAGTCAAACTGTTTCGGGGGTTCATAATGAGTCTGGATCTACTAGCATTCCTCATCAATCTCCTCATCTTCAATATAATCTTCATGGAGTAGCTGGACGAAGTGGAGTTTCTAAAACCTCCATTGACTGCATCAAGGCAAGCTAGAAATCTAGGGCATTTCCTGTCAAAAATAGTGCAACATCTATAATGCGAGGTCAAATATTGTAAGATTGGAGATTATATCCAATCTGTGCAAGATGGATCATGCTTTGATCTACAAATTATTAGATTGTGGCCCTGATCCAAATTGTATCCTAGAACATTCTCTAAGTTTTCATGAACTCTTTAAAAATCATGCCAAAGTTTCAAAGTCTTATAAAGATCAAAGCTATCAGAGATATTCTCGTGAAAGTTGCAATTTGTGATCAGCGCAGAGCAACGAGGACCCTCAGTCAAGCACGCAAACCGTCGGCGCATGGTAATGCGCGCTGGTGCAAATTGGCAAAACCAGAGGTCAATTCAAGAAATGGGGGCAGTTTCTGATATGCGATTAGCGACAAGTCGATAATCGCATATTGCAAGGCAAACCCCTTAAAGGAGGAAAAGTCCCAAGCACCTGGACCCAAAAAGTCATAAAATGCAATGGATATCTCTCTGATTCCGTCAGAAGTGGGGTCCCACAAAAACCGGTAGAATATCGGAAGGGCTTCGAGTGGTAAGCGGTTTCAATCGAGTCTTGCCCGATGCCACACAATGGGTGCCATGTGTCCAGCGAAAGAGAGAGAAAACCACTCACATCGGATAGGTAAACGTCATGTTACTTACCCACCCGATATGGACAATGACCATAGGATTTGGAGGCTCTAGATCGACGGCGAAGACGTAATCCGATGGATGACTGGATTCGATGGGGTAAATAGGTAGAACTGTATAGGATTTGAAGTCCAACGTGGACGATGCGTTGGCAGAAGATCATGCTTCGTGGGCATTCTTGGAGTTAACAGTAAAAACAGTGGTTTCAAAGATGTCTAAGAGAACTGACACTCAGTTCGTTATGAAATAGGTGGCCACCTCCCTGTGAGGCGTTATACAGTGATGATTACGCAGAACAGAGGGATTTAGGCGAATAGAGGCAGGGAAACCGGAAAGCCAGGAAGCGGAAATGAACAGTCAGAACGTAGATTGGCTTTAAAGCCATGAGTTTACAGAGAGAGAAGAAAGTAAGTTAGAAGCAGAAAGCTAAGAGCAGAGAGAAGAAGTCGAGCTGACCTGCAGAAGCAAAGGCAGCATCGAGCTAGACAGAGCCAGAGAAAGTCAGAGAGTCTATGTACTCCAGAGAAAACTTAAGAGGTTCAAGCGAACTCCTCTGTATATGCCTGTCATGTATGAGTCCCAGATTGGGCTCATACTACTGTGACCCATAGAGGTCGAGTTTTCAGTAAGGAGAGTCTGTATACTCTAGAGACTTGGGGGATCCAAGTACAGTCTTGTTGATTTATGTCTGCTATGTGAGACTCAAATTGAGATCACTGTTGTAAAAACTCTGCTTTGAAAATGTAATAGAGAGGCCACCACTGAAGGTTGTACCGGGAGACGTAGCCCAGGAGTATTGGGTGAACTCCTTATTAAACTTGTTGTGTCTACATGTTTGCCTATTATGTTTTCACTAATTGCTTTAGTGCCTGTGTATTTCGCAATAGTATCGATCCGTTGCAAAAAATAACATAGGCACAACCACGCATATGAGTCTGTAATACCTTAATTGTTTGTCTTAGATCAATTTCAGATCAAGTGGTATCAGATCTCTAGGTTACTAAGGTTAGACAAACTTGTGCTGGATTTTTGTTGTTGAATGCTAACTAGGACAAAGCTCAAATTAGGAGAAGGATAATTGGTTGAAGCTAACCCAGAAATTGGAAGATTCTATCCTAAGAGGAAAATGACAGAAGAAAGTCCTTTGGAATTAGACTCCTAGTTTATAGATAGTTTCATGACCATGAGAGCCATGGTAGAGGAAATGTATAGAGAATTTAAGAAAGGTAGAGATGAAGATTCATCAAACTCCAAACAAGATAAAGGAGCAGAAGAATTTCTCCTCCATGACCTTTCTAAAGGCAAAGGGAAGGAAGAAAAGCTTCCCACACCTCCTAATAGCCCTGAAAATAAAAAGAAAACGTCTTTGATTAAATTAGATGTTAAATTTGACTTACCAATATATGATGGAGAGTTGAATGTAGAGAAGCTGGATAATTGGATTAGACAGATTGATGTGTATTACAGAGTGTAGAGCATCAATTCAGACAAAAGTAAGACTCAGCTGGCCAGCCTACGCCTTGGAGGCACTACCTTGGTATGGTGGGAAGGAAAGACACAAGCTGTCATGAAGAAGCATGGTAAAATTCTTTCTGTCTAGAGTGAATTTTTTTCTGCAAATAAAAAACAGTTCTATCCACTAGCTTATATGTAGCAAGCCATGATGAGTTGGAAAATTGTTCGACAATTAAAAGGGCAAAGTGTACAAGGCTACACCAAATATTTTAGAAAAAGAGCTTTGATTCTAGGAATTTCTTTACACTCACCTGAAACTCTGTTGAAGTATATAGGTGGTCTACACAGCTATTTAAAGTACACTATTCTCATGTTTAATCCTACTAGCATAGACAAGGTATCTGTTCAGGCTACCCATCTAGAGGCTAGAGGTAAGAATGTGAACCCAGAAGTTGGGGGATCATCAAAACCCACTGCAAGCAAGAACAAGGAAAAGAGAAAACAAAAATGGAAAGAGAGGAAGACAAATGATGTACAAAAGACCAAGCCTTCATGCACTCATTGCAAGAAGGATGGGCATGATGATGAACAATGTTGGATTCTGCATCCGAAGATGAGGCGCAAGAAGTATGATGGAAAAAAGAAGAAGACTGTTGCAGCTATTCAGAAAGATTTGGGGTTAGACTTAGGGGATGAAACAACGATCACAGCCACAGGTATAAAAGGTAAAAATTCTGAAGCATCTACTAGTAATTATGCAAAATCTACTAATAATGAAGAAAATGAGAGGAAAAGGCATGAGCTTTTTCATATTAGAGTTATTTCCAAACATCAAAAGATTGATACTTTGTCTGATAGTGGCTCACAAGCAAATTTAATTTCTGAAGCAATTGTAAACAAGTTGGGATTACTAACCACACCTCACAAGAAGCCATATCCATTAGATTGGTTATGTGATAAACCAAAGCTACAAGTGACTAGACAATGTAAACTTAGGTTTTCTTTCGGGTCAGCATTTGTAGATGAGGTTGAGTTAGATATTGTTCCCTTAGATATATGTGGAATTGTTTTAGGAAGTCCTTACTTGTATGATAGAAAAGCTATTTTCTATAGAGCTGAAAACAAGTATCAACTCATTAAAAATGGAATTGAATATATTGTAAGAGCTCATAAACTCAAGAATAATTATACTCTCATAAACTCAGGGCAGATGAAAAGAATTGCAAATTCATGCAAACAATTTTCATTGATGGTTGTAAAGGAAAAGAAACCTGATAAAACAATGTATCTGAGGGTTGTAATTCTAAACAGCAAGCTTATTTAGAAAAAGTTGTTTCAAAATATGATATACTATTTCAAGAACCTAAAGGTTTGCCACCCAAAAAGGAAATAGTACATGATATTAATTTGTAGCAGGATGCTCCATTGCCTAACATCGGAATGTATAGGCTGTCAGCTTTAGAGAATACAAAAATCAAGAAGCAGGTATAGGATTTTCTCAAGAAAGGGTTCATAAGACCTAGCACATCACCATGTGGGTCTCCAATTGTCTTGGTGAGAAAGAAAGATGTCTCCTAGAGAATGTGCATTGATTACCAATGCATTGAATAAGATAACGATCAAAAATCGTTATCCCCTTCCTCACATAGATGATCTATTAGATCAGCTGAAAGAAGTTGTTTACTTTTCCAAGTTAAACTTGCATAGTGGCTATCATCAGGTCAGAGTTGTAGAGAAAGATGCATGGAAGACTGCTTTCAAGACAAAGCAGGGATTGTATGAGTGGTTAGTTATGCCTTTTGGCTTGACTAATGCTCCTGCTACTTTCATGAGAGTAATGAATGATGTACTCAGATCTTTTATTGATGATTTTGTCATTATATATTTAGATGACATTCTTATATTTAGTAAAACATGGGAAGAACATTTGAAGCATGTAAAGCAGACTCTAGATGTTTTGAAAAGAGAAAATATTTATGTTAAGTTATCAAAATGTGAATTTGGAAAAACATCTTTGAATTGTTTGGGTCATATTGTAGGAGGTGGTGAATTGAAGATAGATCCCTCTAAGGTTGCAGTCATTGTAAACTGGCCTAAACCCAAATCTGCTATAGAAGTTAGAAGCTTCCTAGGAGCAACACAGTATTGGAGAAAGTTTATTTCTAACTTTTCCTTGATTTCAACTCCCTTACATGCTTTAACGGGATTGAACAAGGTGTTTCAGTGGGGAGGAAAATAGCAGAAAGCCTTCGACACCTTAAAAGAAAAGATTAGTACAACACCAGTATTAGCACTGCCCGATCTTCAAAGATCATTTGAGATTGAAACGGATGCCAGTGACTATGCCATGGCAGCAGTGTTAATGCAGCACAGTAAACCCATATGTTATCATTCTGAGACATTTAATTCTGCAGTAGTTAATTATCCCACATATGATAAAGAATTGTATGCATTAGTACGAAGTGTGAAAAATTGGAAACATTATTTAATGGGCAAAGAGACAGTTATACATACTGATCATCAACCACTTCAATATCTGCACTCACAAACTAAGTTGCAACAATCAAGACATTATAGGTGGATGGGTTTTCTACAACATTTTCATCTTGTATCAAATATAAAAAGGGCATACACAATAAAGTTGCATATATGTTGTCCAGACCAATCATAAGTGCATCTACTATACTTAAGCATAATTCAGTATTGCATGAAAGCTACATTGAACAGTATGCTCAAGATATAGATTTTAAAGATGTATATGCAACTTTAAGTCATGGCAAACAAGTAGAAGAATTGGATTAGCATGTTAAGGACCAACTCTTGTATCATTTTGGAAAGTTATGCATTCCACAAACTTAAAGAGTAAAGATAATTCGAGAAGCACACACTTCTCTAATATCAGGTCACTTTGGTGTAAGTAAAACAGTTGCACAGCTGCAAATATTTTGTTATTGGCCAAAAATGAATGAAAATATCTCTATATATGTAAGAGGGTGTATCATGTGTGCTAAAAGCAAGCCCAGTAATAGAAAACTAGGCTTGTACACTCCACTACCAGTTCCTTCTCACCCTTGGGAAAGTGTTTCCATGGATTTGGTTGGAGGACTGCCTAAATCTAGGAAAGGTCATGACTATTTATATGTTGTTGTGGATAGGTTCAGCAAAATGTGTATTTTGACACCTTGTAACAAACAGATTACCGTTGAACAAACTGCAAAGTTGTTCTTTCAACATGTATGGGTTCATTTTGGATTACCCACTTCCATTGTATCTGATCAAGGCTCCCGATTTGTTGGGAAATTTTGGTCGAGTCTATGGGAATTGATGAACACCAGACTAAAGAAGAGCACAACTTCTCATCTGCAAACAGACAGCCAAACAGAAGTGGTCAACAGGATAGTGATCCAGTTGCTCAGAGGCTATTACAGCAAGCATCCCAAGCTCTGGGATGAACACGTATGTTATGTGCAGCATGCTTACAACCAAGCTAAACATTCTTCTACACATAAATCTCCTTTTGAGACTTGTTTTGGTTTCACACCAAGGTCTCCCTTGGATTTTGTCTTTGGTAAAGACATAGCGGTTGATGGACACAGTGATGTGGACAAGGCAACCAAGTTCATTGAACAAATCCAAGAGATTCACAAGGTAGTACAGGAACAGCTGGAAAAGAGCCAAGCCAAGTACGACACAAGGCATGATAAGCATCAGATTGAGCATAGTTTCCAAGTTGGGGATCAAGTCTGGTTGTATATTAGCAAAGACAAAATGGAAGGTGAAGGTAAGAAGCTGAAGCCAATAAGGTATGGACCTTTCAAGATACTTGAGAAAATTGGTGAAAATTCTTTTCGCCTTGATTTACCTGCTTCCATGCACATCTACTCAGTTGTTAATGCAAAAAGCTTGAGACTATTTGAACCTTCATTGATTGAAGATCCCGAAGAGCAGAGTCAATTGCCTTCTATTGATGATCTATTGCCTGAATATCTCAATGAGTTGCAGGAAGATACAGTTCTGGACAGGAAGGTGAGAACTACGCGTAGAGGGGATATTGACTACCTTAGGATTGGGCTCAAAGGTTCAAAACCAAGCAGTGCAAAATGGATAGAAATTGGGCAAGCGAGGAATCTATACCCTCACCTGATTGATGCTTAAAAACCAACTTTTGGTGGTCCAAAAGCTTTTTCAGTGGGAAGGTCGTGATCTGAATTGGATCCTAAAACACTCTCTAAGTTTTCATAAACTCTTTAAAAATCATGCCAAAGTTTCAAAGTCTTATAAAGATCAAAGATATCAAGGATATCCTCATGACAGTTGCAATTTGTGATCAGTGCAAAGCAACGAGGACCCTCGATTAAGCGCGCAGACCATCGGCCCATGGTAACGCACGTTGGTGCAAATTTGCAAAACCAGAGGTCAATTCAAGAAATGGGGGCAGTTTCTGATATGCGATTAACAACAAGTCGCTAATCACATATCGTAGGGAAAACCCATCAAAGAAGGAAAAGCCCCGATTGCCCGGACCCGAAAAATGATAAAATGCAATGGATATCACGTTGATTCCATCAGAATCGGGGTCCCGCAAAAATCGGCAGAATATCGGAAGGGCTTCGAGCGGTAAGCGGTTTCAACCGAGTCCCTCCCGATGCCACACAATGGGTGCCACACGTCTGATGGAAGAGAGAGAAAATTGATCACATCGGACGGGTAAACATCATGTTACTTACCCGCCTGATATGGAAGATGACCATAGGATCTGAAGGCTCCAGATCGATGGTCGTGACACAATCTGATGGATGACAGAATTCAATGGGGTAAACAGGAAGAATTGTATAGGATTTCAAGTCCGACGTGGACGATGCATTGGCAGAAGATCGTGCTTCGCGGGAATTCTTAGAGTTAATGGTAAAAACATTCGTTTCAAAGACGTCCAAGAGAACTGACACTCAGTTCGTTATGAAATAGGTGGCCACCTCCCTGTGAGGCGTTATATAGTGGTGATTACGCAGAACAGAGGGATTCATATGGATAGAGGCAGGGAAACTGGAAAGCCAAGAAGTGGAAATGAACAGTCAGAAAGTAGATTGGCTTTAAAGCCACAAGCTGATAGAGAGAGAAGCAAGTAAGTTAGAGGTGGAAAGCTAAGAGCAGAGAGAAGAAGCCGAGCTGACCTGCAGAAGAAAAGGTAGCATCGAGCCAGATAGAGCCAGAGAGAGTCAGAGAGTCTATGTACTCTAGAGAAGGCTTGAGAGGTTCAAGCGAACTCCTTTGTATATGCCTATCATGTATGAGTCTCAGATTGGGCTCATACTACTGTGACCCATAGAGGTTGAGTTTTCAGTAAGGAGAGTTTGTGTACTCCAGAGACTTGGGGGATCTAAGTACAATCTTGCTGATTTATGTCTGTTGTGTGAGACTAAAATTGAGGTTACTGTTGTAAAAAAAATGCTTTGAAAACATAATATAGAGGCCACCACTGAAGGCTGGACCTGGAGACGTAGCCCGGGAGTATTGGGTGAACTCCTTATTAAACTTGTTGCGTTTACATGTTTGCCTATTATGTTTTCACTAACCGCTTCAGTGCATGTGTATTTCGCAATCTTATCGATCCGTTGCAAAAAATAACATAGGCACAACAATGCACATGAGTCTGTAATACCTTAATTGTTTTTCGTAGATCAATTTCATATCAGGCCCCTTAAAAAGACTTTGATTGGGTGGATACAAAATAAATGGAACCCCTAGGGTCAAATAGAATTGGAGTTAGGGTCCAAGGATTTTCTTACAGTTATTTTCTCAAACTTAGAAGATAAATCAAGGGTTCTTGAAGGAGGGTTGTATTTTTTCAACAATGTAGGGCTCTTCATGCAATTCTGGAAGGAGAAGTATAATACGAAGAAGGAGGATTTCTTTATAGCCATGGTGTGGGTTCATCTTTTTTTCTCTCCCAAAGAATATTGGGAGTAGGAAACCCTTGAAGACATTGGTAATACTATCGACAACTTTGTGAAAGTGTCAGAGTCTACTAAGAGAGGGAGGAACACTTCATATGCATGGATATGTGTTTAAATGAATATCTCCCAACCTCTTCTAACCTCCATAGATATTTAATATCAGGATAATATTTGGAAGCAATCTCTAGATTATGAATAAGTCTCATTTAGATGTAAACCATGTCATCAATACATGCATGTTATTAGGGACAATCTGATGAATACTAAGGAAACATTTGAACAAAACCCTGCTTATAAAGAACAAGTTGATTCGAGAAAATCCCCCAAAGAAGAAAAATTTTGAGTCCTTAGGGGACCTCAAATCTAGCAGATCCCTAGATCTAAAAATAGTTTCGAGTGTCTCTCCTCTCTAAAGGAGTCTTTATATCAAGTAAACATTCAATCAGGCACGTCATCACTAGAAGGTAAACCCCAAAACCCTATTGAGGTCATGCAAAAGTCTCTTGAAGAGCATCAAAAAAATCCATCACCACATGAGATGAATAACTCCCCTTGAAAGAAGATAAAGCATAATCTGTAACAGAAGATATGGATCTAAATAACCCATGACTGATTTCCCTTCTGAAAGAATGGCATGAAGAAGATGTGATGAACATGATCACTCATGACACTAGGATTTTGTATAAGGCCTATCTTTGAAGTAAGCAATTGGGCTTGATTTCCTCATAGTCCAGTTTGTAGGATGAGATAATGGTTTTAAAAGTAATCTCTAGGGAAGAAAAAGAATCGAAAAAACAAGGTCCTAAGAGCAATAAGGAATGGATCCAAGTAAACGGTAAACAATTACCCAACTCAGGGAAAACCATACCAATTTAGAGGCATTTCACCCCTTGAAATCTTGAATGCTCAAGAAATTTTCTATGTTGTTATGATTATTGTAGTATTTTTATGATTATCTGTTCATTGGAGGCAACTTGTTACTTTCAAGTATCTCCTCGATTATAGTCCTATTTTAGAAATTCAAGCTATATATATATATATATCTTTTTGATTAATGAAAGGAATCTTTTACCCCACACAAAAAAAAAAACATAAAATTCATGCAGGAATTTAAGAAACTGTTGAAGATTTTTTATGATGTGATAGTGATGTAGGGATAGTGATGGAGGTCTCTGCTACAACCACACCTACATATTTTTTGTTGCTAAACCAATATAGAACCATCTCAATCATAGAGCTAGTAAGCGTCGAGAGGGATCAAATCTCTTTCAAAATTAACCCGTAAAAAAGGGCCAAAATGTAAAAGAAAATGTAAAATAATGATAGTTGAAATGTTATAACAATAAGAAATTATTTTTTCAATTTCTTTATATAAAATATATGGTATTTTTCTTAATTTATTTTAAACCATATATACTATGTAAATTGTTCACATTGAAATAGTTTAGTTAACATGGACTTTGAGAAATTTTATTTATGACTTACATTTTCCACATTAAGGTTTTATTACTATTATATTTTTAAATTCATTTCAATATTAATTAAGTAATATAAAATTATCTTATTTCTTATGGATATGGAAATGTTTCAGAGAGTGAAATATTTTCAACATAACTCCTTTTTATAGTGTTGTGACCAGAGTAGGACTATGTTTTATAATATTTTTAACTAAAACTAACCAAATATGTGTGTGTGTGTGTGTGTGTGTGTGTTAACTTCACCTTGAGCATGGATAAAACCAGCATGGATCCATCTTAAGTACGGATCTAACATGATCCGAGAGGGATCAAATTTCTTCATGTGAAAATTTTTTAGAGTGTAAAATACAATGTGTTAGTTTTTCATTGTTTAAATTTTAATTTGGAATGCTAAATAAAGTGTATATGGGGATCAAATTTCTTCATGTGCAAACGTTTTTAGAGTGTAAATACAATGTGTTAGTTTTTCATTGTTTAAATTGTATTTTGGAATGCTAAATAGAATATATATAGGACCGAGTAAACATTTTAACCATAAAAACTTAATTTTTCATGATATACACATTTTTTTTTTATATATAATATGTACGTAATTGACGTTAAAATATTTTACATAACATGTACATTGAGACATTTTATCATGCAAATTAAAATGGTTTTTTATTATTAATATATATTTTAACTATATGTCAGTATTAATTAGTATAATATTTTATTTTAACCATTTTTTTCTATATATAATATATATGAAGTGCATAAATTACTTAACCTTGATCTTCAAATAGTCTATTTAAATCTCTAGTTGAAATATTTTTTAAAAGTACAAGATTTAAAGATCTTACTCACATATTTTTTTACTTCTAATTAATTTACAACGTATTCAATTTTTTTTATTACAGGCTACATTATTTTTCTATTTAGAACATAATTTTTATTTATTTTATTTTATTTTATGTTAAAGGGGAAAGACTCACACATCCTGATGCAGGAGCATCCAGCTCACCATGACCGGGTGAAGTCTCTGCCAGGTCAAAGAAAAGTTGAATTTACTTTTATTTAGTCTTTCTGTTGGTTGACAGGAAAGTAATAGGACTTTTATTATTTTATTTTATGTTAATTAAGGGTAGTTGAACAGTTATAGTTATATGTTGATCTGTTGTTAACAAACTGTGATTATCCTTTTATTTTAAAGGGAAAAAGACAAATGTATTTGAAGAGGAAATCTTGTCATAAGATAAACGAATGTCTAATAACAAGTAACTGTAAGAGTCTGTAACTGGAAAAAGCAACTATACAGTTTCATTAACTGGAACAGGAACTTATAAATGTAATAGAACAAACCATGTAAGGGGTTCAGTTCAGTACCTCTCGCACTCAAATAAAAAGTAACAATAGAGAATTCAAAGTTCTGTCCATCTATATGCTTACTGTAAATTACTTTTTTTTTAATGATTATTTGAATACACAACTAGCTATGTACAGATTCTTGTAAAGAAATACTTCGTTGCGTTTCTGGAGAGAGACAACCACTGAATGCAACAAGACTAAGGAGCAGACACGATATAAGGGTTTGTAATTCGTTGAAGCAGACAGCGGAAGTAAACCAAAACTTCACATAGGCCAAACACCTACAGGCCGAGTGACAGTTTCCACATTGCATCTCAAAAGACAGCCAAGTAACAATGCAAGCAAATTCACGGAGTTCGTGTAATAAAAAAAACATTATATATATTGAATTTCAAGCAAACTGAAGGCGTATGACAACAGTTCCGGCCACGAAATCCCGAGAAGACAAACAGCATATGTCAACCAGGTAATTCAAAAACTGAACCAATATTATTATATTTTCCCAGAAGAATTTCTTGCCAAATATTGCAAAGTCCAGCGTATTAAATTTATACAACAGAACTGTAAAACCAAAATCGTGCACGTTCAAACCCTGGGCCACAAACCCTAGGCGAGGGTTTCAATCATAACATTTATACACAGTGTAGACACACAGACCCTGAACAATAAACCCCAGGTGAGGGTTTAGGAAGGAGTCGCAGCTACACAGGAAATTTCAGTCAATATACGGTGGAAACCAAAGTTCCGACGAACCAGAGCATCGCTCATAGTGAGCGTTTGACAAACCCTTCCCACTTGAAGAGCAGAGTTAAAAAGACTAAGACGAAGAACTACCAGAGGTTAGAAGAGGCAGAGCCTACCAGGAAAAACCGAGGCGTGTGACACCAAACCCTCCAACAACAAACCCCAACACCTGCACAGCCGAGAATAAACAGGTGTTAGCGATATAATGCAATAGAAGTGTAATTACAGAGCTGGAAAGAAAAACTAAGCCATTAAGAATGCCAACAGATACCTGAGGGTTCGCAGTGAGGTCATAGACCAGCGTTCCAGTGACAGCGTCAACGAACTGAGGAGAACAAGGAGCAATCTAGGTCAGGAACCGCAGAAGGAGGCTCATGAATTGAAAACAGAGAAGGATAGATGACCTGTGCGCGCTGGAGACGGAAGAGAGCCATCGAGCTGAGCCTGAAAGTAAATAGACGTTCAGTTTCCAGACCAGACGAGAAACATCAGTGCATGAGTTAACATACGGCGGCCTGGGAGCCCACGACAGAAAGAAACCAAAGACAATAGAGATCTTACCCTGGAAACTACAGGACAAGTCACAACCAACTACGAACCAAGAAACAAGGACCAATACAGTCATAGATCCGAGCAACCAGAAACATAACCAGGACTTGCAGCATAGCTGCCCACTGAACCTCGCAAAGCATTGCAGAGGAAACCCTTGACGGGGAAACAACAAAAGATCTAGAAGACCACCGAACAAGGGAACAAACAAAGAACTGAGCGGGAGATGCAAACATCAAGGTGATTACCTTTTCATTAACACATCATTGAATTCACACCAACCGAAATCTAAAATATCTGTATTGCATTTCATTCGCATGTTGCCATTTTGTATGATTAAGTCAACCAAACAGACATTATAAATCATTCCCTTTACGATGAGTGTATAAAGTGTTGGGTTGGTCCCATCAAAGTGGTATCAGAGCAAGTTAAATTGATTGAAGATATGGAAAGAGGAAGGCGAGGTCATGGTAGAGGTGCTCGACGATTGGCAAAGGAAGGATTGAGAGAGGAGATTCAAATTCTTGCTGCCCGTTTGGAGGCAGTGGAGGCAGGGAGAAGAAGAGACCCGGAGGTTAATGATGAGAGAGAGGAGGAACCTGAAGCAATAGCAGATGGACCAAAAGGTGAGTCTGCAGAAGTGAGATTGTTGAGATTTGTTCTAGTAGCAAGCAATAAACCCAAGCCAGAACTCCCAACCTATGACGACAGTCTGTCTATTGAGGTTTTATTGGATTGGATCAGCGAAATGGATAAGTATTTTGAGTGTGAGGAAATCAACGAAGACTGCAGAGTTAGGTTCGGTGGGACTAAATTGAAGGGACACGCAGCCCTGTGGTGGGATAATGTCCAGAATGAGAGGAAAAGATTGAACAAACAGCCAATTAAAACCTAGTCAAGGATGGTGGACAAGTTAAAGGGCAGATTTCTACCAAAGGACTATCAGATTGCAGTGCACAGATAGGTGCAGAATCTGAGACAGAAAGGATTGACGGTAAGGGAATATACAGAGGAGTTCTATTGAGTGAATTTGCAAGCGGGATATACAGAGGATACTGTGGAAGGAACAACCAAGTATGTTATTGGGCTAAGGTTAGATATTTTAGATGAAATCAGTATTTTGTCTCCGAACAACACTGAGGAAGCGTATCAGAGTGCAATGAAGGCTGAAGAGAAAATTAACAAAAGGTAGAATGCCCGGAGAGGACGAGGAGCCAGCAGGGGGGAAGTCCAGTCATATGGCAGAGGGTTGACTGCTAGTAATAATGAGGAAGGTAGTAGTTTCAGAGCTTCTGGATCAACGGACAGAGGTGATAGCGTGAGAGGCAGTAGATCATCCCAATGGGGCAGAGGTAACGACCGAGGAAGAGGGGCTGGTTACCAATGTTATAGGTGTCATAAATGGGGACACAGATCATTTGAATGTTCGGAAGTAGAACAAGCTGGACAGCGGGGTGCATATGTTGCACAGCCAGAAGAAGCAGCAGCACCTCCCCAAGAAGCAGAAAATGCTCTAGAGACAGGGGAAGCCTTAGTGCTACATAAGGTATTGTTAAAACCAGTCAAGGAGATCACCAACCAGACACAACAAAAGGATTTTTTTAGAATAGTTTGTAAGTCATGAGGTAAGTGTTGTAAATTAATTATTGACAGTGGTAGCACTGATAATTTAGTGTCCACAAAGATGGTAGAAAAGCTGGAGGTGAATCGTTTGAAACATCCAAACCCTTACAGAGTTTCATGGCTACGAAAAGGCCATTAGTTGTTGGTAGATGAACAGTGCAAGGTGGAGTTTCAAATAGGCAGATATAAGGACAAAGTTGTTTGTGACATCATGCCAATGGATGTATGTCACATACTGCTGGGCAGGCCTTGGCAGTACGATAGGAAACTGGTACATGATGGATTGACAAACCATTATAAATTTGTTGAGGATGGACTCAAGCATACACTTGTGCCCATCAAGGAAGAAGGGGCAGCAGAGACAAGTGAACCAAGAGCATTGTTGGTTAGTGGAAAACAGTTTCTGAAACAAGTTGAGGACAATGAGATAGGTTACGCAGTAGTAAAGAAAGCAAGGACAGTATTGTTGCATACGGAGGTATCAGATTTACCTATGGAAATCCAGGAGATGTTGCATGAGTTTACAGATATAGTGGTAGACGACTTTCCAGACAAATTACCCCCCAAAAGGAGCATAAGTCATCATATTGACTTCATACCTCAGAGCTAGTTTGCCGAACAAAGTGGCATACCGAATGAGCCCCAAGGACAATGAAGAAATTAGGAAGCAGGTGCAAGAACTATTGGACAAAGGGTTGATAAGGGAAAGCTTAAGCCCTTGTGTTGTTCCAACGGTTCTTGCCCCCCAAGAAGGGAGGAGAGTGGCGGATGTGCACCGACTCAAGGGCCATCAACAAGATCACCATCCGGTACAGGTTTCCACTACCGCGGATGGATGATATGATGGATTGTTTAAGCGGGGCAACGTATTTCTTTAAAATAGACTTGAAGAGTGGGTACCATCAAATTCAGATACGAGAGGGGGACGAATGAAAGACAACCTTTAAGACGAATGAGGGGCTGTACGAATGGCTGGTCATGCCATTTGGGCTGAGCAATGCGCCTTAAACATGTACGTAAGGTGCTGGAGAAATTTCAGCAAAACAAACTACTAATAAACTTGAAGAAATGTACTTTATTGCAGAGGGAATTGATATATTTGGGCTTTGTAATAGCAGAGAATGAATTGAATATGGATCCAGAGAAGGTGGCGGCGATAGTTAATTGGCCATCTCTGAAACATTTATTCAAGGTACGTAGCTTTCACGGGTTAGCGAGCTTTTATAGAAAATTCATAAAGAATTTCAGCAAAATTTGTGCACCAATGTTGGACCACATTAAAAAGGCCAGCTAGCCTTTTCGATGGACAGATGTAACGGAGAGGAGTTTCCAGTTGTTAAAGAAGAAGATTACTGAGAGGCCGATCCTGAGATTAACATATTTCAAAAAGTTATTTTAGGTTCGTTGTGATGCTAGCGGGACAACAATTGGAGTTGTACTTAGCCAGGAGGATAAGCATTTGGCATTTTTCAGTGAAAAGCTGAATGAGAGTCGACAGAAATATTCATCGTATGATAAGGAGTTCTATGCAGTTATCCAGGCATTAAAACACTGGAGACATTATCTGTTGGGAAATGAATTTGTGTTGTTCTCAGATAATTCTACACTACAGTATGTAATGCAACAGCACAAGCTGAACCACAAACATGCCAAATGGGTGGAGTATTTACAGAGTTTCAATTTCGTATTGAAGCATATTAGCGGGCAAGAAAATAAAGTGGCGGATGCGCTAAGTAGGAAAGCTCTACTTCTGCAGGAAATCACTGTGCAAGTGCCGGGTTTTGAGCACTTACGAGATCTATACCAGACTGATACAGATTTTAAGGAGGCCTATGAGGCATGTCAAAATCCCTTAGTGAGAGATAACAGTCCTTGGTTAGACTACAATCCACAGGAGAAGTTGTTTTTTAAGGGAGGACAATTGTGCATACCTGACTGCTCGATTGTAGGTTTTAACCCTATACAAAAATTACCTGCATATGAATTCTAAATCACAGGAAAAATAAAAATGCGAGAGAATAACACATAAAACACATATACACAG
>APFE030029870.1:5217-23639 GCA_000404065.3 Pinus taeda
AAGGAGGAGGGGTAGGATCCTTGAGGTACCCAACCTCTTGGATGAGACCTTGCTACGGGAGCCCCGATGTGGAGTAGCAAGAACTGACTGATTGGGTAGAGATAGATGCGGATGGAGCGGAAGAGAGAGAGGCAGTGCAGGGAATCCCAGGACAGCGCATAGCATGCAGGCTACAACAATGCGAGAGGCACAAGTGTTTTTCATAGTGCTAGGTGGCACAGAGAGGTGTGCAATGATGCGAGATGCATGAAGATGTTGCAGTAGTGCAGATGTCAGAGAGGGAGAAATTGTCAGCAATAGGTAGAGCTTCATCATCAGAGTATGTCCCTAGCCCAATAGAGTGGTCAGTTGGGAGTGTTTTTTTGTTCCAAGTGTTGTTGGAGCAAAGTGGACCGGGCAGATGTGTTGCATGCAAAACATTCTAGAGTTAGAAGATTGGGTTTGAGAGGAAGCCTTTCTTGTTGAGAGGGAGTGTTGAAAAGTGTGCAACAAGAAATGCTTTTCGAGAATGCAACAAGATGATGGAGCTTAGTGGAAAGGAGTCGCCTTCACTAAGTGGTCCCGCAGGCAAGATTTGGCGCAAAGCCTATTTTTACACTATGCCTATTTTTAGACATATGGATCATGGTCTATGAGTTGCAGGATGCTGTTTATGGATGATTGGTCATGTTGGGAAAAATAGATGGACTTCTATTTTTTGGATCACAACGGTGTGATTAGAGTCTATTTTTAGACTATCAGGTAAAAATAGAAATAGTCAAATATTATTAGCCCTTAATAATATTTGGACTATAAACATTATCTTATTCTCTTGCATCAGTTCAGTTCGAGCTACAGTTGTGGCACATGCAATTGCATTAAGGAAATAAGTGGTTCTTATGGGTTACTTGAGCTATTGCATGGAGGACTTCAGTTAGGACTTCAGTGATTGAGTTCTGTGGAGTTGGATGAGGAGTTGATGGAGTTGTGTTCAGTTTAACTTAGTTGAACTAGTTTTATTTAGTCTAACTGGCCAATAGACTAAGTGATGAGTTGTGTGAATTAGTTATTAATTAATTCACTAATTATTAACTCATAATGCAACTGAAGAATACATCAGTTAACTCAGTGCATGGATAGTTTAGTGGAGACAAGTGTTAGAGTTAAGTGAAAGGGTGAGTTGTGACTATAGTTGTGCATGAGATTTGCACATGCATGGATTGAGTATTTCCAATGAGGATTGTGTGGTATATCCAAGCGAAATATGAATTTGGATCATTCATTCATCAGTATTCTCATGCAGGATTGCGCAGTGGAGGCAAGCAAGCAACGAAGGAGATTTGAGCCAGTGATTGATACAGATCTGAGCTAGTTTGTGTGTAATAGGTGGAGATAGTGCTGAGTACTTGTGAGGAGTATTGTACTATGTATTGTTACATGTTGTCAATCTATATAATATACAGATAGTTGGGTTTTTTAGCAAGATGCATTCCCCGGGAAAATATTGTGTTGATATGTGTGATTGATGCTTCTATGTGCGCATGTTATTGTTTCTGCTTCTGTAAATTGATGATCAATGTAGAGGAGGTTATGTATTATGCATGTATTCTGCAATAGTGTATAATTTGGATAACCTCTGTGAATATGTGTCATATTATTCAAAATTTCTACATCAAATGGTTGCCTCTGGCTGAATGGTGTTATAACACTTCCTTCTATACTGCAACAAAAATGACCCCATTTATGGCACTTTATGGATATCATCCACCATCCATCACATCATATTTAAGAGAAAATTCTAAGGTTCAAGTAGTGGAAGATCACAATTAGCATCAACAACAAGTTCTCCGACTCTTAAAGGATAACCTCACCTTGGCTTAGAATAGAATGAAACAACGGGAAAATCAACATCGTAGCGAAAGAAGTTTTGATGTAGGTGATTGGGTATTCCTACAACTATAACCGTATAAACAAATGTCCCTCAAGCAAGTTAAGAAGGATAATAAATTATCACCAAAGAATTATGGTCTGTACAAGGTGTTGCAAAAGATAGGTACTATGGCATACAAATTGGAGCTTCCTGTAGCTTCCTGAGTGCACCTAGTTTTCCATGATTCATGCTTAAAGAAGGTTATAGGTGACAAGCTTCCAATTCAAACAATATTTCCAGAACTTGATGAGAAAGGAAAAATCATATTGGAACCTGAAGCAGTCAAAGAAACAAGAACTTGACAACTACAAAATCGATAAATTTCAGAGTATCTCATCAAGTGGAAGAACTTACCCATTGAAGATTCCACATGGGAGGATGAGAATTTTATACAGAAAGCATCCAGAACTACTCAAGCGTTGAGGACAACACTTTTTTGAAGGAGAGGGGCATGTTAGGTCCCTATAATACTAGTGATTCCCCCATTACTATTGTCGTTGTATCTCTTATTGCTATTGTTTTCCCCTTCTGTCCCCATATTGTTATGTGCCCCATAGAATCCCTCTATTGTTATTTTTGTGCCTTTATATTATTATTGTTAGGTCAGCTTGGTTATATTGTGACCCCTTATACTCCTATATATAGAAAGGAGGTTTTGTCATTTGAATCAACCAAGAATTGTTCATTTGTGTAATGTAAAGGAGGTTGCCCCCTCAAAGAGGCTGAATTCTAAGGCGTTGATCTAGCTTTTCTATCTTTTTGTGAGCTGGTTTCATAACACTATAGACAAATATCAATAATGGGTTAGATATTGTTTCACAATCTTTGCATCTTATTGTACCCATGTTATTATTACACTGTTGTTTCTCCTATTATTAATGGATTACAATAATAGATATGGTTAAACCCTTTGATAATGGGAAATTCGATTTACTGGGATCGTGGATAAGATAAATTTATATTCACCATGGGAAGAGAAAAAGCTAATGGTTTGTGGCAATAAAAATGTGCATCCATCACATAAGAAACTCCAAGATATAAATAAGGAAATTCATGTGGTAGTATGTATTTATAAATCATGTTCAAAGAATGGCAGAAGCAACACTCAAAGGATGGTGGTGGTACCCTATTAATTTTGGTGGTGATTGCCCCAGTAATATTTTCGATCATTCTCTGGAAGAAATGTGTAGAGGCCCTGAAAGAGACTTGAGGGAGGTCGTTGGTGACCAAATTTCATCGAATGCTTTTGTCTTTTAACATGCATGGTATCATGGTGGCTTGAAAGTGACTGATTTCATGGATATTGTGCTCAAGGGCTAAATATTCTTATTTTTTTCTTGAAAGAAGAATTTGTTTATTAATTTTTTTACATTTAATAGAAAAGGAAGTACTCATTGTATTGATAAAATGGTGCATATAAATATCATTTGCATAGGTTATGCACATTAAAAAGGTGAGATATTTGTGCATGAATTTTTGAAAAGATTGCATGACTAGATTGATCGTGTTAATTACATGGTTTATGTGCATAAAGAGTGAAGTTAACCTTGTTATATTCTTAAAAGGGTTGTCTAGTTTTTATACATAAAAAATGGGTTAATTATGATCTTCTCTTTAAAGGAATGCATGGGAACATTACATATAAACAATAGAGAAACCATGTCATTATTTTTTTGGAAAGGTTCATGTGCATAAAAGATAAGTAGCCATGTTTTCTTTTAAAACAATGAAGTTTTATTTGCATGAAGAGAATAAATATTGAGTATATTTCTTGGGAAGGAAATGTGTATTTATATGCACAAGATTAATACCCATTATGGTAGATTTCTTTTGGAAAAGAGTGTGCATTAGCATGCAAAAGCTTAATACCCATTATGCTAGATTTATTTTAGAAAACAGAATGTATTTGCATGCACAAGTATAATATCTATTGTTAGAGTTCTTTTTTAACAGATTATGTATTTCATGCAAGATTATGCTAACTTTCTTTTGGAAAGATTATGCATTTTCATGCAAGATTATGTTAACTTCCTGCATACAAGAATAACAACTATTGTGTTAGCTTTCCTTTAAGAAAATATTATGTATCAACATGCCGAAATAACAACTATTGTGTGAGCTTTCTTTTGGGAAATGTTTATGTATTTTCATGAAAGAAAAATAGATATTGTTTTAGATTTCTTTGGAAAAAAACTATGTTTTTGCATGTAACAATATTAGCGACTATGTTATCCACAAAGAGCATCGCTAATGTGCTAGTTTGCTTTAAAAAGAATAGGGGTATTTGTGGTGGTTTTCTTGTTGGAAAAGAATGTGTTCATGTGTAAATAAATAAGATCAATTGTAATGCATATCTTTTGGGAAGTGTTTCCCTCTTCTTGTATGAAGAGACAATGATAATCGTTTTCTTATAATGTATGTGAAGAAGGGATAAGTAAGCATGCTTTAGTAATCTATATATAATTACATTATGCATGTGAGATATGGATGGACCAACATGTGTCATAATTATACATGTGACATGTACTTTTAATTAATATATGTGCAGTATTGTTAAAAGAGGCATGTCTCGATACTTTGTCTACATTTTAATGAAAAATGTTCGAAGCATCACTAGTAAAGAATATTTATTGAATAATATTTTATCTAGTCATGATATCAAAAGCTTGCTAATGGTAGCAATGGTAGGGAAGGATGATGACTTATGAAAAGGATAAATTTTATTTAACATTATGGCATCAAAATATTTAACGGTCCATGTAGATTGAGGAATGCCAACAACGGGATAATCCACTGATGGGAACAACCAAACCACAAAGACATAAAATTTTCGGATTTGTGGGTAAATGATATCATTATTAACGTAATAGCTTCTAGCTAGTCATATTGTGTTTAAAATAATATTTCTTTGTAATATTTTATGACAATGGCCAAGTGATGGACTCCCTTACATCCATTGAGTGGGTGGTGAAAACCCTCATGAAACTATGCTTGTTGGTTTGTCCCTACGGGGTTTCCATGGTATAGTAGTGTTCAATGATGTGTTTGTCTATTGTGCCACTCTAATGATGTTGATTCCTTGCATGGTGTTATATTTACGTTATCAAGTATGTGATTATCTAACCTAGTTAAAAGAATCATTAAAATGATGCAAGGTTACATCGGGAAGTTTACGATAACATGCCACAACATTGGTTGTTATATTATGAAACTTACTATTTCATTTCTAAAATTACTCTATATAATTATGAAGGTTTTACACGAAAATTACCAAAAATGTTACGATAGTTATTTTTGTTTTTCAACAATTTATTTGATTTTGCAACTTTTATATAAATTATTTTATTTATTTATTAAATTGATTTTGAATCAATTTAATTATAATATAATATACTGTAAATAAATAGATATATTATATATTATATTATATTATATTTTATATATATTGTATATATAATTAATTTTCAAAATTTATTTTCACTAATTGTTGAATAACTTACATAATTGCAACCAACCTTTATAAATGCCAATCGAAAAAAAAAAATTGTCATTGGAAATTTAGAATTTGGTTAATTTTAACTTATATTATTTATATATTTTAAATGGAATAATTTTAAAATTAAAATTTTAGAATTTTATTATAGTTTTATTATAATTATTAATGAATAATAGTTTTAATCTCTGAATAATTTAAAAATATTTTAAATAGTTAAAATAAAATATAAATTTTTTTTGATTAATTTTTTTTTAAACATTTAGGTACACCTATATAAATGGATCATATTTGAGAGGTTTATCAATAGCACAGCGAGACACAATAATGAGAACTCAAGATCACATTTAGCAAATTTGAGAGGCTTGTTAATAGCACATACTTTCCATTAGCGAGACACAACAATGAGAACTCAAGATCACATTTAGCAAGCTTATTAGTAGCTCAGACCTTCCATTAACCTAGCAAGACACAACTTTTCGAACAATTACACTAACCCTCAAGAATTGATTTACTTAAATGATAATTGTGTTTTTTTTCCTTTCTAATTTAATTCAAAAATATCATATTTGTAAATGTCATTAAATTTTGATTGTTTTTATATTAAAAAACTATCCATATTTATAAATTTTATTGCATTTCTGATTCTTTATTTATATTCTTTTTACTGTTCAAATTTAATTATATATGTGAAATGATATATTAATTTTTTTCGATTTAATTAATATATAAATTAAAATAATTATATACTATAAATTAGTGTTATATATATATATATATATATATATATATATATATATATATATATATATATTATTTAATCATTTTTACATTTATATAAATAAAAAAATTATGTAAACGAGATAAGTATAAAAAAAATAGATGAAAATTTATTTCCAAGTCTTCGGTTCCCAAAACAATAAAATGGATAAAAAGTTCTTTTCTAAGTTTCGATTAAAATATTTGCATGGTGCAGGTTATTCGAACATCCTTGTCAACCAGCTGATGATATGAATAGATTGTTTAAATATGAATATTTAAGGCTATGGAATTTGATTATTTAGTATTGGTTGAAGTTTATTATCGAGTTAATTATATAATTTAAATTTTCCAGTCAATTATTTATAAATTAAAAGTGTACCATGGTATAGATACATTGGTTTCAATAATTGGAATATTTTAAGGGCTTGTTTGAAATTAGAAATTAATTTGTATGGAGTTTGAGTTAATCATAAGTTATTAATAATTTAAAATTTAATAATTATTAAAACAGAAAAGTGTACAATTTTTAGAGAAATACATATTCATTAAGATGGCTAAATTTCAACACTTTTAATCCAAGTTCGCCGTGGAGAACGGGGATAGGCCAAACCTGTAATAAATAGAACGAAAAAAATTATGAACATTGAAAGCAACTTTGTTCAATTCCAAATTTATTTAAATTAATTAAAAATGAACATATTTAAAATATGAATTTTTTTTGAATCTGTTTGAAATTTATTATATAATATATAAAATGTGTGTGCAATTTTATACCATTTGTATATCAAAAAATATCTGGATTACTTTTTAAGTGTTATTTTTTTTTAAAGTTATTATTTTTAAGTGTTATTTGTTTACAAAGTTATTAGATTTATTTTAAGATTTAATTTGTTTAAAATTTTACAAATCGATTGAAATCACAAATTTGTTGAATAAACTTTATGTAATCCAAATACCTAATTTTTTTTTTTTCAAAATACTAAATCTTTATACGTCATAAAAAAACCAATTTAAACAATTTGATTTAAACGCAGATCAAGACATGTGACCACAATTTTTTTCGAAAACAATCTATACCTACCTGCTTTAAGAGAGCCAAGCAAAACATTCAAGACGGCTCCAATATTTCACAAAATGTATGTGCGTGCAATTCTGGCCATGTTCTAGAAATTAGGTATAAGTCTGACAGGGATAGTAATCGAGATTGCGAAATGTCTGACAAAGTATTATTATGTTGTTGTAAGCTTCAATTTGTGATCGCGAATGTGATCAAACATTGAATTCAGCAGGACCACGCATCCATTGCATGGTGCCTCACATCGGATGATTTGACCCGGCACACATGATATAGCTGAGCCCTACCGTAAGGGCCTCCATACCAGAGAGAGTTATGTGACTGCGTTAAATTATTTGTTTGAACAGTTTCGCCATGTCTGCAATTCAATTATCGCTGTGGGCATTAGCGTTTCAGGCTTTCTTGTTAGCGGTCTGCACCACTGGGAAAACTGCTAACGCTGAGGCACAGAATGTTGGAGCAGTATTGTTTTTCGGAGACTCTTATGGAGATCCTGGAAACAACAACCACGTTCCCACGCTAATCAAGAGTAATTTCCATCCCTATGGAAGAAATTTCGTGGGAGGCAAACCCACTGGGAGATTCTCCGATGGAAAAATTCTTCCAGACTATTTGGGTAAGCACAATAGTTAGCTAGTAATGAGTAATGGGGCAGACGACTAATTTTCTTTTTTATTGTTACAGATATCTAAATTTTACGTTGTTTTGGTGTTCAAATGAATATATAGTTGCAGGGCTTGGCATCAAAGAGCTGCTGCCTGCATATCTTGATCCGAACCTTCAAGAAGATGAATTGATCACAGGCGTCAGTTTCTCCTCATCGGGGACCGGATTAGATAATCTGACCGCTGCCACTTTAGTAAATAATGACTACCTATCCTTTATATCATGAAATTATTCGCAATTAAATGAAATGAAATTATTTGCATTAATATTTGAGTGTGGATTGTCTATGTTTTTTTATGTGTAAAGATTTCTGTATTTACATATAAATTATTTTCCAGATCCACCATATGAAAATATCAATTAAATATTTGTTTGGAATTATCCAATATGGTTTATTAATATGAACAAATTTTCTCAACCTTCAAACCAATTTTATAGATCAATTGTTAAATCCAATAAATTATATGAGATATTGTCATTCAAATATTCTGTGTTCATATTATTAGATCTGCTATTATTTAGTAAACGAGAGAGTAGATGTCAAAACTGGCTAATTCTTACTGGACGATCTGAATTGTGCAGTCTGTGATTCCAATGTGGAAAGAAATCGAATATTTCAAGGAATATCGAACTCGGGTGGCCACGCTGGTGGGAGGTATAGAGAAGGCTGCCATGTTGTTGAATACAGCAGTGGCGTTTATCAGCATTGGCACTAATGATTTCATTGCAAATTATTTTCTGGAACCAATTCGCCCATCGAACTTTACAGTTTCCCAATACGTAGATTTTCTATTGCGCACATTATCTGGATATATTGAGGTTTGGATATTCTCACTCAACTTTATGTAACCTAGGAAATTGTCAACAAATATTTAATATATATGTATCTCAATTATTGTGGCAGGATCTGTACAGTTTAGATGTGCGTAGGATTGGGATAATAAACCTACCTCCTTTAGGTTGTCTACCCTTTGAAAAAACTCTGCATATCAAAGTAGGAGGAGAGTGCGCAGAGAAAGTGAACGAGGCCGCAGCTGAATTTAATGAAAAACTGATATCGGCCATTGATGGATTGAAAGCTAAGCTTCCTGGACTGAAAATTGTTTCTCTCAAATATTACGACATTGTTTTAGACGCTATAAAAGATCCAGCTAAATATGGTAGGTATAGTGAAGCTATATTCTTCCCTTATGTTGCAATTTTCATATAACATGGTTGGTGTAAGAACATGCTCGATGTTAATATAGATTTATTTTTAATTCTCGATCTGATGTAATAAGGGGAAAGGGTAAAATAATAGATAATAATGGTTTTGGTGGATAAATATTTTAAATGTAAAAGTGCTTTTCTTCAATTAATCAAGTTAATAAATATTAATAAAAAATTATAATAATATATAATATATTATAATATATATATTATATTTAATGAAAATTAAATATATATAGTTTGAGTGGGTTTAGTGGTTTAAAGATATGGTGTTAATTTTAAAAAGTTACAGGTTTAAAATTTTTATAATAGGTTTAAAACTAAAAAGTTTAGAATATATATGTTTTAGTAATTTTAGCAATCAAATAAATATGTATATTTTATGTATACTTTTGTAAACTTCAGTTAAATTATTTCAGGACATTAAAATTGAATAATAATAATAAAAAATTGATAATTTCTCACTGAAAAAAGAAAATATATAACATATAATTATTTTTTATTTACTAAATAAATATATAGGTTAATTATTTGAAATTTAAAAATTCTATAAAGATTAAGGTACATCAAAACAAAATATGAAATCAGTTTTCTCATTTAATTTGAGTGTGTTAATTTTTGCAGGGTTTGAAGTGACCGGAAAATCTTGCTGTGCCACTGGCACCATCGAATTCGGGTATCTGTGCAACGAGGCCACACCGTTTACATGTATTGATGCTTCAAAATATGTATTCTTTGATTCAATTCATCTTACTCAGAAGTCTTACGCGATCATATCACAAGTATTTCTGAAAGAAGGAGTTTCAGAGCTTCTGTAATTCCATGCTGTTGGATGGAGACATCTTACATTCCATAATAATGGAATCGTTTGTACTGTAATTTTGTAAATTGCTGCCATCCGCCGCTGAAGGCAAATAAATCGAGTTATTGTTTATGGATAAAATATAGTTGTCCATCAATTTATGTCAACATTGACAACCATAAAAGACGTATTGACGTTTGTGTAAACCAATATTTATGTTTAAATGGATGACTTTCTAAACTCAAATAAAATAAAGGGAGATTCTAATTGTTTTTCTTTTGAATTATATTAAAATATAATAATAAAATTGTGGTTAATGAAATTATAATCTTACATTATTTAAATTATTTTGAATAATATAATTATTTTAAATTAAAAAATATTATAACATTAAATGATAATTACAATGATTAATGTCTTTTTAAAATAATATACTAATTTTTTTAAGATAAAAGATAATAAGTATTCTTTAATATTTTATTTTTTATGGTGAAAATAATCTTTAAAAAAAATCTCATCACCATAATTAACCATAATTATAATTTTAATGATGTAAAAAATAATAATATAACAAACTATTTTAAAAATTGAATTTAACTATTAAAATTTCTAATTTTAAATTTCCAACTAAAATTTTAAAATAATGAAAAACTTAAAACAATTAAAATACCCGTTATTATTTACTTTTAATAAATTAAATTTTAAATTTTTGTATATTTAAATTTTATATATTTTTAAATTGAGTTACAGAATTTTAAATTTCCAACTAAAATTTAAAAAATGAAAAAACTTAAAACAATCAAAATACCCATTATTATTTACTTTTAATAACTTAATTTTTAAATTTTTGTATATTTAAATTTTATTTATTTTAAATCTCGTGTAACTCAATGTTGTTTATTTAAAAATTCATATATTTGCTCATGGATTTGTACTAGTGTAAAATTTTGTTTTGTTGTTTTTTTTACTAATGCAAGAGTCAGACCTTCTTTTTCAATAATAAAATACAAAATTTACATCAATCCACAAGGAGTTATAGACTAAGGAAGAGACCCAAAAACCAAACAGAGCACAGGGCCGAAGCAGAAGCTTCAACCCCTATAAACCCAACCCCTAAATTCATATAAGCCAAAATAAAGTTGAAGTGGAACCTAAGCCAAGGTATAACCGTGTATCATATTCGTAAGACCCACCATAACATTAAGAATCCCACCTGGAACCATTTTCATCTAACGCTTCCCCATCTAAACCACCAACCTCCTCAATCAATCCCAGTCGTCAATCCGCTTCGTTTGATCCCACGACTGAAGTAGCCATGTGAAGTTATTTACCTTATGGATTTGTATTATTTCAGAATTAATAAAAAAAATGAATAACAGGAAATATTTGGATGTGTAGTAATATAAATTTAGAATAGTAGTTATCATGCATTTATTTATTTATTTTTAAATTGAAAAATAAAATAAATATATTTAATTTTATTAAAAGTATTATATTCTATTTATTTATATAATAATGATGGTGGTGGTGGTTAATATCCGTTGAGACCAAATTTGGTCTATCAGACCTAAAGAAACAAATTATTTATTTTTGATATAAGATTTTATTCCTATCCTCAAAAAGCTTGGAGAGAAGCCTCCCTAGCTCACTATAGTTTTGACATTGTAAAAGGCTAGGAAGGTGAGTGTTGTAAACGAAGATTGTGAAACTGAGAATCTAATGTGGTTGTACACGGAGCACTCTAAAAGGAAGTGGTTTTCACATCCTCAATATTCCTATTTTCACATATATGGTAGATTATTTCCATCCTCTATATATATATATATATTATTATATTTAACTATTTTCTTAAAAATCAATAAGATATATTAAAATTTATAAATATTAAATAACTTTTTGTTAATATAAAATTAATAATAAATTACAATTTTTAGTTAAAATATGCAATGCTAAAAAGGTGACTATTGTTATAAAGTTTTAATTTTATTATGTTATTTTAAATTCTCTAAATATATTCTTGATGGGGTTGGGAGAACATTGGGATCAGTGGGGACCTACTATTTCACTAGTCTTGTTAAATGTTAAAGAGGAGGCATGGCATTATGGTGCCATGCACGCCAATGTGGAGTGTACAATCCTTGGGAGAGTAGACGAGTTATTTATGTGTTAGTTCTTGTCACGATGATGATTATTGTTTGCATTTTGGTATGGGGCATGGAGTGGTGAGCATTGGTCGTTTTATGTCTATGCAAATTGGAAATTTGTAACAGTTGAAAAAGGTATGGAAATCTAATGTGAAAGCATGGCACTTCTTTGTAGAAGGTTTCCATGTTGAAGAATTCAGTAAGGTGGTCAAGGGCAAGCAAATATGTGACCTTCGCATAAGGAGTTCCAACCAAATAATTTCTTGAAAGTATGAGGAGTTATTAGTGTTGTGGGGTCTTCACATGGTGGATTACTCGTTGGAATTGGATTGTAGATCTCTGATTAGAAACTCGGTAAGGATTTATGATTTCTTTGAGTGGTTTTCTTTTGCAATTGTAAAGATGTATGTGGGTATTCCCTCCCTAAGGAGTCCTAGATTATTCATTTGAATTTTGTTGACAATTAGTGTCATAATAAAGGTATAGTCAATCGCGTCGAGTGTTTCTAGTGGTGTTCTGATGGGCCTTGCTAAAAGGGTTTAAGCTCAACCTTCACCTTTTTGGCTATGCTTAGTATCTGGTTTTTTTTGGGGTGACTCATAGTGCCTAGGTGTGGAGTTTGTGGAATTCTCTTGCATGATTGTTGCAACTAAGGTGGTTACAAAGGTTGTTTTTTGGCAAGTCAATCTTGTTGCGCTCCCTGTTAATGGCGGTGTTGATCCAACACTCCCCTGTGTTTCATGGCCTGTGCTTAATACTAGCAATGTGTATGTTTACTAATACCTACAGGTTTTGGTGTAACAACAATTGTGAATCCAACAAGTGGTATCAGAGCCAAAGGTCTCAAGTTCGAAACACGCCTGGCTTGCATTGAGGGAGGAGATTGTTGTGCTCCTCGTTAATGGCGGTGTTGATCCAACGCTCTCGTGTGTTTCGTGGCATGTTCTTAACACTAGCGATGTGTCTGTTTACTAACACCCGCAGGTTTTGGTGTAACGGGAATCGTGACTCCAACAAGTCTATCAGTTAGTCACCTAAGAGGCCATGTGGTTGTCACTTTTTGTTTGAGGCTGAGGGCTTGACACAGGGGTGAGGGGTTTCCTATTTCCCTTCGGGTGGTGTTAGGTTTGTGGCTAGCCCATCTATTGGCTAGTCTGATTCATTTAATTGGGGGATATGAGGACAACCAACACTGTAGATTTGTGGTTTTTTATTTGTGTCATGGTTTGAGTGGGGGGAATTTTTGATATACTTATATATAGTGTCACAAGCAAGCGAGGTTCAATTTGATTACAAGCTTCTTTGGGGTTATCTTAGGAAACTATGCACCATGATGTGGAAGGGTGAGATGGTTTATAGGACTAGGGGTTCAACATAGAAGACATATAATGGGTGACCACAACCTTGGAAAGGTGGTAGATCCCATCCCTGCATAGTCACCTGGAACTATGGAATTACCCTGGACTTGTTGATATACTTGTGTAGAGTGTTGCAGGCGAGCGACGTTCAATTTGATTACAAGCTCTTTGGGGCCCAACTCAATGAACTATGCATTGCCAACATGGAAGGCTGAGAAGCGGTATAGGACCAAGGGGTCAACATAGAGAACATATCATGGGTGACCGTAGTCTTGGTGATGTGGTGGACCCCATCCCTGAATAGTCACCTAGAACTGTGGAATTACAACCATCCCACCCCTCCGAATTGAGATATATTTGAAAACTAGCTCACACATGTGACCCTCCTCTTAGAGCAACTTACGAGGGACTGTGATAATGGAAAGAAAGTGGTCATCATATTTGTGAATAATCTCCAGCATAATTAGTGGAAAATGCAGGATCATCTAGCCACGTTGTAGAGGGGTCGAAGGAGAATATATAAGAAGTTGGAACACTTAGAAGGGAGGCTTCTACACATGGAAAAGCATGTTCACTGTGATTTCAGATATCGTGTATCAACTGGTGTCAAAATAGGGAACCCTAATCTAGTCAACTCTTCTAATCCCTGATGGTTGTGGGATATATTCTAGTCTTTAAAGTTATTTGGTTTCATGGACCATTTTCTCTTTAGTTAATAAGATTGTATTGACAACTTGTTATCTATTTTGGATATTATTTTTTGGCCAATAAATATAGTAAGAATGAAGTCAATTTTTTTTTGAAAATGTAATCTCTTTTGATATAATAAAAACATCTTTACCTACAAAAAAACTCTAAATATAAAATGATGCTAACCTTCATAGTTTTAAATTTAATTAAAGTCAATATCATTTGAGGTTGTTATAATTCTGCGATATATTACGCTAATTTATTTTCCCTTTCAAATTGACTTCTCGCATTTGAGAAAGATTTTACTTTATTTTCCCTTTCAAATGGACTTCTCGCATTTGAGAAAGTTTTTACTTTATTTTCCCTTTCAAATTGACTTCTCGCATTTGAGAAAGTTTTTACTCACAAATCCACCATAATTATAGCTTAAATAATTTTCATTTAGAAATTAAATCATATATTATAAATGCAACAAAATATATAAAAATCAAATTTTAGGATATTGCAACCATATATATTAAAAGGCGACTTCTATATCTAACTCTATAGCAAAGTTAATGCGGCTTGACATGGCCGCTCTATACTCAGATATAACAAGCGTGCACTGATGATTAAGGAAAAAAAAAGCATGTTATATCGAGCTATCCAACGACAATGTTAAGCCACATTAACTTTGCTATAAGGTTAGAAATAGCATTTCCCTATATTAAAGCCCCATCAAACACCAGAATATTTGGAGGATGAAAACGACCGTTACATTTTAGCTTTCGTTAACTTTTATTGATGTTGCATTCTGATGCAGGAGCATCCAGCTCTGAGGAGACAGAAGGAGGTTGACAGTCTCAGGGAGAGACCAGACGTATAGTCATTTATGCATAGTTGGACAGGTGTAGGCTTGTCAGTTATTTTACATTGTTTTACTTATTTTTATTTTTGTCATAAGACATTAGGACCAGGTCAATTGGAGTCATAAATTGTTTCTGTTTCAAATAGAAATTATGAACAGTAAAATAGGTTCAGTTAATTAGTTCATTTTATTAGTTAACTAGTTCTTTACAAGTTATATTAGTTAAGACAGTTAGAAACTGACAGATAGCTACCAATCTGTTAGGGTAGTTTTGAACAGAACTGTAATGTTTCAGGAGTTTTAAAAAGCAGGAAGATAATCATTGTAAAGAGATTCCTCAAACAGAGAAAGAAAAATATATACAGTCATTCTCGATTAAACATTTCTTTTAATCATTTTTCTATTTCACAATATATCATCACTGTACAATTAAATTACATGCTGCATAATATGTTTCCTGTGTAACAACGTGAAGTTGGAGTAGCAAACAGAGCACCGACGAGGAGAACAAAACAGCACAAAGATGCAATTGTAACCTACAGACCAAAGGACGAGGACTGCGAATGCAGACAACCTTTCAGCCAGAATAAAGTAACGAACAGCGCAAAGCCAAATATACAAATTTCATTATCGGACAAAGTGAGAGTTCAGGCACACAGATGCAATTCCAGGTAACACGAAACCAGACCCATATGTCATATTTATAAACATGTCAAATGCCGAAGTGAAATAAATATACAGTCAAACCATTTCATTAATCTACTGTAAATCTAAGTTAACACAGTCCAAGCATTTCCATTTTCTTCGAACGAAATTTCCATTAAAACGCCAGAGTCTCGAAAATAGAGTTCGGGCAAATATTTTTACAACCAGAGACCAAAAATCAATATAGCAAGAGTCACCAGTGAAACCGGCGGGCAAGGGTTTGAACAAACCCTAGGGTTTAAACAAAACCGAGCAATAACAAGTTACAGTAGGAGGGTTTCAAAACCCTGAACAATCTCTTCATAAAAATACCAACAACGACTTACAGTCTGAGTGCCAAGGCAGCTAAAATACCCAGGAAGGGTTTCAACACCAAACAAGTAACAGAAATACAGACACAAGGGCGAGGCCTATGAACAGAACCATAGGTGAATTACACAGGATCATACATTCTGCGCAAAGATGACAGACTACCAACAAAGTGAGGCTTAAGAACTATAAACAAGCTACAACTTAATTCGTGGAAAGACACTACCCATGAAGGACGAGCGGAGGAACTTGTCAACAGGCGTGGAGCACATCGAACGGCATAACCCACGACCTGGAACCACCTGCAACCACAATGAGAACAGGTTAGCGTCATGGACTAACACAAGCAACAGTTAAAATTAAAGAACCGAAGGAAATTTGGGAAGATTCTCACCTGAATCTAAGAGGACCGAGTCGAAGACCGCCATAACCCTTAACCTCTGAAAGACCAGTGACAGATACGTTAGAACCAACGGAAGAAGGGAAAAAATAATCCAGCAAGGAGCCATTAATTACCTGAGAAGCCAGGTTGAAGCGTGAAAGCTCGAGGAAGGACCTGTCAGGAAGCAAACTCATCAACCAGCGAATGGAAACAGTAAATGTATAGAAAGAAACCAGTCAATTACACTGTGAGATAAAGTTATTATCGTATTGCATAAAGGGTATGCTCACAGGCTACCAAATCTTACCCCCATAGCTTCAAAGAACCAGCGGAACTCACACAGACAACGCGCGGAAACAGAACCACAAAGAACCAGAGCTCCCACAGTTACAGAGCAGCTTATCGGTGCAGCGAGAGTGCGAAAATGACAAATGATTAGGGTTGGGTTGACAAAAGAGTGCCGTGCGGAGGAAAACCGGCATGTGGAGGTGGATGACCGATAAGGCCCGTTAAAACCCTAACCCGTTACCGAGGGAGCGTACAACCGAGTTAGGTCAACCATAAATTCTATCAGGACAAGGTCCTATCAAAGCAGAGATATTTTATATTCGGCGGGACGCCATCATAAGTGGTATCAGAGCTAGTTTCTGGAGTTAGAACTAATGGAACAGGTGGAAGAACAAGTGGAACAGGTAGAAGGTGAAGGTGAAGGAAGAGGAAGAGGAAGAGGAAGAGGAAGAGGAAGAGGAATAGGATGATTAGTCCGTAGGGTAGTCGATGATGGACTGCGAGAGGAGATTCGAGTCTTGCGTGAAAGATTGGCAGTGGTGGAGGCTGGGGGAAGAAGAAACCCAGCAGATGACAGTGATGAGGAAATAGCTGAACCAGAGGATGAGTTCGAAGGAGTGACACCAGAACTTAGATTGTTGAAGTCAGTTTTGCTGTCCAGTCATAAGCCAAGGCATGAGTTACCTACTTATGACGGGAGTTTGTCTGCAGATGTGTTATTAGATTGGCTGAGTGAAGTCAATAAATTTTTTGAGTTTGAGGAAACCAGTGAGGACAAACAAGTAAAGTTTGCCGCCACCAAGCTGAAAGGACATGCATCCTTATGGTGGGACACCGTTCAGGCAGAAAGAAGAAGACTGCACAAACAGCCTATCAAGAAGTGGGCCAGAATGGAGGCCAAACTGAAGGAGAAGTTCCTACCGAAAGATTACCAGATCATGTTGTACAGGCAGGTATAGAACCTGAAGCAAAGAGGAATGATTGTTAGGGAGTTTACAGAGGAATTTTATAAATTGAATTTGCGAGCAGGGTATGTGGAAGATACCTCAGAAAAAACAGCCAGATTTGTAAATGGCTTGAGAGGGGAGATTTTGGACGAAATTGGTATTCTTTCACCTCAAACATTGGATGAAGCCTATCAGTTTGCACTGAAGGTAGAGGAGAAAATAAACAGGAAACAGAACACCAAGAGAGGAGGTGGTTCTGGCAGGGGAAAAGGAAAGGTTTATGGCAGAGGTAGGGGTGCAGGCCCAAGTGAGGAGGGTAGCAGTTCCAAATCTGCTGGTACAACAGATAAGGACAACATCAACAGGGAAGGACGACCAGCTCAGAGAGGGCGAGGATTTGGTCGAGGCAGGGGAACTGTCCAGTGTTATCATTGTCACAAAATGGGACACAAGTCATATGACTGTCCTGAAGGTGAACCAGCAGGTGGGAGAGGAACCTATGTTGCTCAGCCGGAGGATGTTGAGGAGACACCTCAAGAAGCGGAGAATACACCAGAGACAGGTGAAGCCTTGGTGTTAAATAAAGTGTTGTTAAAACTAGCAAAAGAAGTTGCACAACCAGATCAGCGAAAGGCTTTGTTTCGCACTGTTTGTAAGTCACGAGGTAAGTGTGTTAAGTTGATCATTGACAGTGGGAGTACCGATAATTTGGTAGCTGTGGAGATGGTAGAGAAGCTGGGATTAAAGAAGTTAAAACATCCCACTCCCTACAAAGTGTCATGGCTGCAGAAGGGGCATCAACTGTTAGTTGATGAACAGTGTGAGGTGGAGTTTCA
>APFE030029872.1:0-13036 GCA_000404065.3 Pinus taeda
AGGCGCCACAGAAGGCGCAGTGCGGAGACGCCACAGAGGCGCCACCGAAGGCGCAGTGCGGAGACGCCACAGAAGGCGCAATGCGGAGGCGCCACAGAAGGCGCAGTGCGGAGACGCCACAGGGGTGCCACAAAAGGCGCAGTGCGAAGACGCCACAGAGGCGCCACAGAAGGCGCCGCTACGGAGGTGCACGGCGCCACAGAAGGCGCCGCTGCGGAGGTGCGCGGCGCCACAGAAGGTGAAGTGGGTAGCGACGCATGCCAAAGAAAAGGAAATTGCGTATCTGTCTTAAGATTTTTTGTTGACTGATTTTTTTGTTGATAAGGTGTTCTGGGTTTAGTTCACTATTATTGTGGATCTGGTTATCTGGGTGACTTACTGGTACTTGATGATCATTTGATATTTATGGATCCAGTTTTGAAAATTTATGAAAAGTGGTCCTTGAAAGAAAAGAAGTAGGGGGTTGTAGCTCCCTTCCAGGAGAGACTGGAAAACGAGAGAGAGTTGTAGCTCTCTGTAGGTTGCAGCCTGCTTACTGGTAAAGGACTGCACCAGTACAAGACCATTGTAAAAGGAGTTTCTAATTTGAAAGAAGATAGAGACATATTGCAGTAGGTGGTTTTCACCCACATTGGGTTTCCACCTTATATCTGGTGTTTCTTGATGTGACTGTCTGTTTTCTTGCTCATTATTTTATGGTACCGATATGCAAAAATAATTCAAAGTGTAAATAAGGAAGATTTGTTAAAAGAACTAGATAATACTGATTCACCCCCCCTCTCAGTATTATTTTCAACAGCCAAGTGTTGTTTGAAGTGTGAAACAAAAAAAAATAGATTCTTCATACCTTTTGATGCAAAATTTGATGATTTCAATCAAATTTTGCAAACTAGTTAGGTTAGCCATGGTGTCCAAGTTGTCTTGCCTCCTCTACCATGTCAATTTGACAATTTTTTATTATTTACCCTATAATTGTTGATATTCCTGAGTCTCCTTGAGAAAATGTTGATGATTAATGGAGCACCACCTTTATCAAAACCTCTCTCTAGTGTTATGCATTGGCTTGTTATGCCCACAAACATTTCAATTGTGTTTTCTCCTGATAGCATAATCATTTCTATATCCTCTTTTTCTCTTTTTCTTCCTAGACAACCCATTCTCATCTTCGAAGAAGACAAAGGAAAATGACCTTCGAACAAGCCTAGCTCTGATTCCTCTAAGTCTACCTTTGCCTCATCAAAGTTACATTTAATCAAGGTCAATGAAGGAAGCAAAAGAGAAATTCCATTTCAATATATGCATCTAAAAATCATATGGATTTTATTTTATATTGTTATCCTTGAAAATTTGGAACATTACATTTTTTGACATGATGGGACACATGTGATATGATTTTGATGACTCTAATATCATATATGATGTTTCTTATGGGAGGAACAAGGGAGATGTGGTCTATTATTTTATGATGGTACTTATGATATATTTATATTTTTGTCTAATGATGATTTTGCTAATTATGAATGGAGTTACAAGGGTGAAAACATATATATTTGATAAGTGTTAAAAGATTCTAGTGGGACCCTAGTTGCTTATAACTATTATTTTTTATTAAATATATTCATAATCCCTTATTTTTCCTTAAAATACACTTACATATTCTTATAAAACTAGTAAACATATTTCATTTGAAAGGTAGTTTAACATGGAATATGCGTCAATTATGCTCTTTCCAGACTACCCATAGGATGAAACCTAGAATTAAATTCCAGGTCATGTTCACCACCTCATTTTTTTGTATATTATACCTACCATTTCTTTATTGTTTCTTGTGTGTTCTCCCTATTCTAGTCCGTTTGTCGAAAGATGAGGACCAACCAGTCCCAGATGGTCTCTGTATAGTTGCAGGTATTTAATAGATGATTAAGGTTCTCTTCTGCATTTTCACAGAGGAAACACCAAGATGCACCTGTCAATCATCTCTTTATAACGTAGTCTTAGGTTAGAACCTTCAAATGTAAAATCAACCACATAAAAATTTTAATTTTTGGTGAGTGTGGTACCATCCATACTTTTCTCCATGATGGGTCATTGGAACTAGTATGTCTCATACTAAGATACACTTTGGCTTCCTTAAGGTTAAACTCCCCTCCTTCTTTTTGCCCCCATCTAGGCTGGTCTCCGCCATTATTAAACAAAATTTGTCACATGCTTAGTTCCTTCGTTAAATGGCTAGGTCATTTGGGGTTGGTTTTCGAAAGATGTTCAAATTCCATCACCTCCATTTGTTGTTCTCCAGTCCATGATCCCAAAATTGGTGGACTTATCTGTACCCCTAGTTCTCTACGCTTAATTGGAAGGGACTCCATTCCTCTCTGCTTAACTTAGATTGTTGCTACCACACATCATCCCAGAGCATGGCCTCTTTTCCATTTCTTATTTCCTAGAAGCAGTGCAGTTGTATGATACCTCTGTTATTCCATGCCACATTCCAAATAGTCGACCCCTGGATTGAACCCAAGAGCTGAACCGATTTTTTTTTGGCAATTAGGTGCATATTTTGATGTCCACATCCTTTCCCATGGTGTTGACCCCCCTTTTAACCATATTCGCCATAAGTTTGCTCCATTTTCTCTATTGGATATCTCTTGATCTTGAAGACCAAGGACTCCTGCATATTTTGGTTTACACATTTTATTTTAAGCCACTAGTGCCCATTTGTGTTTTTCCTCTGCCCCTCGCCACAGGAAGTTCCTCTGAATATTCTTGATCTTTTGCAACACTCCCTTAAGAGCAGGAAGGATAGATAATATGTAACCTGGAATAGCTTGTAGCACCGCCTTTACTAGGACTAACCGACCAACCAATTTCAAGGCTATCACAGTCCATCGTTTAACCCTATCCTTAAGATTTGAGATAGATTTCTCCCAATTGGACTTCTTCTAGGCTTTCACTATTAGAGGAACCCCAAGGTACTTTGATGGGAGGGGTTTCCTTTGGAACCTGTTGAAGGTTTGAAATTCTCTACCTACGGCACTATAAGGGAGATCACCTAATCCGAACCTTAAAGCAGCTCCTTTTCTGTTGATATGGTGGTTCCGTCTGGTTTAACTAGGTCTAGTTACATTTTTCTCTATCTTTGATGGCTTAAAGTATAACATTCATCTACCAATAGAGAAGAGACATCAAATCAGCCCTCTTGTTGATCAGACAAGAAAGTGATCCTTACGCTGATATGAGGCTCAACCAAGCCACAACTAAATTTTGCCTCTTTCGGAAGAGGACTTCTAGAAATATAGAATTAAATCTAAATGCTAAATAATCCTAAAATGCAAACAAAGGAAAAATATCATAAGCCTATCTCGATTAGGAAGATGTAGATCTAACCCAACTGAGAGAAAAATATTTAAATGATTTTGGGATTTAAATATGTCTGGCTTAAAATGAATACTACAAGTTAATAAAGAAGTTCAAAAAACTGATATTATGAATACCAAAACACATTCTGTTCAAAGATTTATTAATAGAAATAATTATTCAACAACATTTAGGAAGTGGTTCACAAAATGATGATATAATATAGGGAAATAGTTCACAAAATATTACCGTTTGTTAAATTAGAATTAAAAGACTAATTTCTGAGTAAATAGTTACTCATAAATTACAGTTTAGTGCATAAGAGCAGAGATAAATAACAATATATTATTGAGACAAATTACTTATATCGACAATAGTGCACAAATATGAATGAAGATGACACATTCTGCTATTATAAAATGAAACAAGTATTAAAAAAATCGTATTTTAAATATCAATCTAGTGAAACTATTTTTCTCGCTCTGATCTCCAACAATCCTTTACTTGAATTCTGCTTTTAAAACAAGAGCTACAATAGTGCTAGCTCTGCTCTCCATATATAGTTTAGAATGCAAAAGGAAAATGTTAAAAATCCCCAGATCTGAGTTTGATCCTCTCTCTACCTACAACCTGAAATCCCTATTACAGTAGTGCTTTTAGAATTACAAAAAGTCGCAGAAAAGAGCTCCCTTTTTACATTCTACAATCTATTATTAATAATATTTCCAAAAAGAATTCTCAATCAAAAAGTTGTTGAAGAGTAATTTTTCTCAGCCAATTTTTATTGGCCCCAAAATATTATTCTTATATTGTTGGAGCATTATCATTTATTGAGATCTTCTTATTCTCATCTCTTCAACCGTTTCCCTGCAAAAACAAATCAAAAATAAATTAAAATGCAAAAATAAAATCAAAATACCAAATTTGGAATTTAAAACATATCCAATCAAAACTTAATTAAATAATTAAATGAAAAGGAAATATGAGCTTTCTATTTATGTGTGTGAGGATCTAATTGGTCACGGAGATCATAGGTGAATGGATCTTCACTCAGTAGAGCTTGTGGGCAAATGAAAAAACAGAAAATAAAACTCAGAAAATTGATTTTGTTTAAAAAATTCAGAGCTTAATCTTCTGCTGAATTTTAGACTCATGAAATGATCAAATCTGGATTTGCAACTACTTCATAAATAATCTCCATGATTTTATCTACCCAGTGAACTATTCTTAACTTCATTTGGTCAAGTAAAATTCAACTTAAAAGCCCCAAAAGTTAATGAGTCAAAACTACGAAAATTCTGAAAATTTTGTTGCCTAGGTTGAAAATAGGAAATTTTAAATTAAATTTCTTATATTAAATTAAAATTACATTATCTATTAATTAACACTGATTTAATATATAATTATGTTATTAATCTTAACAAAACTAAATTAATAAAAAAACCATTTTTAATTATTAATTAAAAATATTAAATATTATATTTAATATTATAATTATAATTATATTATAATATATTATAATTTAAAAAAATACCATATATATAATATTTTAACACCATAATATTCCAATATATTACAAACCAAAATCACGTAATGAGTACTGAATGAAGGAGCCGAGCAGGGATGGAATTTGACAGGCATTTTGCCCGTCATAAGGCTTTTTGCACGTATTTGATGGCTGGAATTTGTCATTCCCCGTTTTGAGTGACGTGCCTGGAAGAGTTAAAGACGGATTTTTGATGTTTGGAATTTTTTCCAAAACGTTTTTACGCACCAAACGTTCTTACGCGGCAAGTTTTTTCATATAACAGGGTATTTTTGGGCAAGTTTTTTTAATTGAAAATATGCTAAATCCTAATTAGCGTTGGTATAGTTACACTAGCAAATAATTATTGCGGGCCGCGGCTCGTGCATGCAACCACAAAGAAATTAGTTGAATTGCTTTTAAAAAGCCAACAAAGAAATTAGTTAAATCGAAGTGGATCGTTCATTCCTGTCACCCCAGTAAACTGATATGCAGCCATTTCATTAATGTAACCCCAAAAATTGGTTTTGTTTTCTTTTTTACCATTAGGTTTAATAGATTTTACAAGTTTAGTTAGTAATAGTAGAATATTTCAATAAGAGATGTGGTCTGTAATGTTTTTTTTTTTGTGTAAAGACTAAGCTAATGTATTAAAAAGGATAAAAAGATATTTACAAGAGGTATACACCTCTGAGAGCTATTGTTCAGCTCTCTGTCATGGATTTTCTCATTACAACTGGTATTTCTGCTTGTATAAGCCAGAGAATACAAAAAACCAAAAAGAATGTCTTGAACTGGAACTTGTCCAACCTGGACATATCAAACTTGACTGAGATAGACAAAAAACCTCTAGGAAGACCAGACCCCGAGATCTGTTACAATAGATCGAGTATTCAAGGCAGCTAAACTTCAACGACTGCATACCATAAAGCCTAGACATACCAAAAGGACAAAAAAGATGAGTTTCGCCTGAGGGCAGGCTTACCCCAGAAACTTCTGTAATCATTTACTTTTAGAATTCTTCGCCTCAGCTTCGCGATCCATCGCTCTCTTCTTCCTTTCTTCAGCTGCTTGAATCGGGTCTCGCTCCCAAGTTACTTCCACCCCTTCTGGAACATCCTCGATGCAGTCATAACCAGGAGGCAGCTTGAGGTACAGAGCATAATCCAGAGAGTCTTCCTCTTCCTCATTCTTCAAGCCACTCTGAGTGGGGGTGAGCTTGCTACAATGAGAATCCATATGAGCCTCCAGAATGCCTTCAGCAGAATCCATTGGTTCTTTCCGTTTGAGACTGCTGAGTTCTCTTGCGGCTTCCTCCTGCTCTGCCAAGTAATCTTCAGTGCTATCCTCCTCAATTCTGCTCTGTACTTCTGGATTGTAGGAGTTATCCTTGGCCTTGGAGGAATTTTCTGAGGGGGTGGGCGTCTTCTCCCCCAAATCATTTTTGCAGCTTTCCTCCTCTTCATCCGCCTCATCAAAGATTACAGTAATGCTGGCTTTAACCACTGGCTTGTTCGTTCGGCGTCGATAGCGAAATGTTGCTATCTGAACTGTGTTTTCTAAATCCTCTGAATGCGTCGAGGCACCTGAAGGAGGCGAGGCACCTGAGGGAGGCGAAACACACGCTAAAGGTGAAATTCGCTTCGGACTGGGCTGTCCGCTATGTCTAGTGCCGCTTGTCTGACTGGAATGACCACCTCTGCGAGGCACCTTGTGACTAGCGCGAGGAGCCATTGAGAGCGTGATAACCTTTGCAAAGCTGTGCAAACTAAGCTTAACTAGCCTGTACTTGCTGCTGTTGCTACAAATGCCGTAATAGAAATTACCTTGAAGAGCCTGCTGCCGGGTTATCGTCTGCACCTTCGTCTGGGCTATATTCACAATCCCCGTGAAGATTGGGCGAGGAATGTCTGAGAGGATGGGTGGATTTCGTGCAGGGCTTCCCGGCTTCACAGTGCCCTGAACCAGACTATCAAAACCTATGCCAACCCGCATTTCTGAACAGAGGAATGTTTGCGCCATGGTAAATGCAATGTCAGCTGAACATTGAGAGTGCCCCTGTATTGATGGGCCTTTAATGCACCTGGAGGTACTGGAACCCAAAACCATCTCGAAGCACATGGAAACCACTTGTCGAGGACGTGAAGCCATGTGGACTGAGCATGGGGTGTAATGACACTTCATATCAGACATTAACACCCGCATCCGGGTGGTCTTGATTCTGCCTCTGAACATCTTTTTTTGAGATTTCCTGGAAGGTGTACCAGTCATTCACTGGTACATTACCTTGAAGGGATCCTTCAAAATGGTCTTTTCCTCTTTCTGCTCCTAGGTTAGCTAAGAAATCTGCTAATTTATTCCCTTCGCGTCTGATGTGGTTAAAGATTGCAGCTTTGTTGTCCCTTAGCCAGAACTGAAGTAGCTCCAGCCTGGCGACCATTCTCCAGCTCCTACTAACCTTCTGTGCCTCTGTTCCTTGTTGAATCTTGATTGCCATGTTGATTAAGATTTGAGAGTCTCCTTCCACAATTAGGGGAAAGAAGCTGTCCTTTTGGGCAATGTTGAGACCTTTCCATAATCCTTCAAGTTCAGCGACATTGTTTGTATTCCATCCAATGGAGCCAAAGAAGACCTTAAGCACTTGTCCTTGGTGATCTCTGAAAACACCACCATATCCTGTAGCTCCCGGATTGCCCTTGGAAGCCCCATCAAAGTTGAGCATGAACGAATTGGGCGGCAGAGGGGTCCAGTGAGAGGGGATGTCCTTCTGTTTATTGATACTTCTTGAGGGGAAGGTGGTAGAACTTAAGTGAATTTGCCAATTATTCCAAATTGCTTGTTCCTTGTTGTTGGATGGGAAATCCTCCTGTGACCATCTTTTTATGGATAGAGTTTCCTGTACATTCATGACTATGGTCTGCCAAACTTGCTGCACATCCATTGATTGGTTTTTGAAGATTCTGCGGTTTCTCTCTTTCCAGAGATTCCACATAACAATTCCCGGGATTATTTGCCAAAGTGAATTCAGGATGCTACTTTGATACAGGTTCTGAGGCCAATTACGTAAAGTATTGTTTACATTTCCTATCTCGCGGCCTTCCTTTTGGCATCGAAAGGTGACTTTCTCCCACATTTTCCTGCTAAAAGGACATAGTTGCATAAGATGCACAGCAGTTTCCTCCTCCATTTTGCAATTGAGGCATATTGAGGGTCCTTCAAATTTTCTTTTTCTGAGGTTATCCCAGGTGAGTATCCTGTTGTGGGAGAGAAGCCAGAGGAATGTAGATATTTTTGGCCAGATCGGGGGGCTCCATATCTTTTCCCAAAGTTTGTCCTTGATGAGCTGATCTTTGATAATAATGTGGTATGCTTCTTTGGTCGTGTAAGTTCCTTTCTCTTCATAACCCCACCTTAATTTGTCCTGCTCAGTCGATTTGAGAATTTGTCTCTTTTGGAGCTCTTCAGCAAGGGAGTGTTGGGCAGCCTCTGAACTGTCTGGGATAAATTCTTGAGTCTTTCTCCAAATCCTGTGATCTAAGTCCCGATGATCATGCCAAAAATGATTTACCTTTTCCTGTAGGTGCAATTGATGTGCAAGAATTCCTGGAATGACGTTGGCGAGACATGGGGATTGTTGCCAAGAATCCATCCAAAAACGCGCAATGCTGCCGTCCTTCACTTCCCAGAAACTATGATTTTGTATAAGATCTCTGTTCATTATCGCAGAACTCCAAATGATTGAGCCTTTGCTAGTTTCTGTCATTCTTATACGTTCCTCAAGAGGTAGATTGCTGGTATATTTTGCAGACCAGAATTTTGCCCATAAAGTTTCTGGGAAGGCTAGCCATTTCCACCAAATTTTTGCTCCCATGATCACATTGCTGTGTTCAGGGTCTCTGAGGCCAATTCCTCCCACTTTCTTTGGGAGGCATGCTTTGTCCCAATTGATTAACGCCCACTTCCTATTGTGACCAGAACTGCCCCACAGGAAGTTACGTTGCAGTTTCTTTATGGCCTTTAGAACCCACTTTGGCGCTGCCAGAATAGAAAATAAGTAAAGAGGCATTGATTGTAAGACAGCTTTAATGAGCACAAGTCTACTTGCCATGTTTAGGGAGCGGTGAGTCCAAAGCAGGAGTCTTGATTCCAGCTTTTCCAAAAGGGTTGTCCAGGAAGAATGTTTCCGGGCTGACTCAATGAGAGGGGCGCCTAGGTAAGTGGACGGTAAGGAGGCAATGGAGAATCCCAGGATTCGCGCTATGGATCGCTGTGAGGTCGGGTGGGTGTTAAAAAAGAAGATCTGAGACTTGATTCTATTGATGCAAGCCCCTGAAGCAGTAGAGAAAATGTTAAGCAGAGAGTTAAGAGATCGAGCTTCTTGGACAGAGGAGTGACCAAAGATCATATTGTCATCGACGAATTGCTGATGTGAGACAGTGGGCGCGCCATGAAGAGAGATGCCTTTGAGAGCATTGGACTGAAGGGAAGCATGAAGGCTTCTACCCAGACCTTCCGCCATGATTATAAACAGGAAGGGAGACAGGGGGTCGCCTTGCCACAATCCTCGTGAGGGGCGGAAAGTGGCAGAAGGAATCCCATTTATCAAAATGGAAAAGAAGGAAGAAGAGACCATATTCATGATCCATCTGATCCAAGTATTGGCAAAACCAAAAGCACTCAAAATTTTTTTCATATAATCCCAGCTTATACTGTCAAAAGCTTTGGAGAGATCAATTTTTAGAAGCATACCTGGTTTTTTTGAAAGCTTTAGAGAATGTATGATTTCATGCGATAGAATTATTCCATCAGTGATTTGCCTTCCTTCAACATATCCTGATTGCTCCGAGGAGATGATGCCTGGCAGAATTGGTTTCAGTCTTACAGCCACTACTTTAGAGACAATCTTGTAGATAATATTGCATAGGGCAATGGGCCGGAATTTGTCTGGGGTGCTGGAGTCCTCCGATTTAGGAATTAAGGCGATAAAAGTAGCATTGAGGCCTGGATACATCCATCGTAGGTTTAGAGACTCTTCTACCACTTGCCATACCTCCCATTTGATTAGTTCCCAGAAGTAATGAAAGAAGTTGGAAGAAAAACCATCGGGGCTTGGAGCTTTACCAGCTTTTAAGGATTTTGCAGCGGATTCCACCTCCTGTAAACTGATGGGTTTAAGAAGCAGGGAGTTTTGTTCCTCAGACACTAGTCGCGGAATATTCCTGGTGATGTTGTTTATAGCTTCATCTCTATTGAGATTTGGTTCTTGACTCATTTCTTTAAAATAATTGAGGAATTCCTTTTCTATGTCTTCCTGGGTCTCCAGTTTGTCGCCTTGAGCGTTGATAACCTGAGAAATTTGATTGTGAATTCTTCGTTGCACTGTGGTTCGATGAAAGAACTTGGTGTTCTTCTCCCCTTCCTTCAGCCATCGGATGCGGGATTTCTGTCTCCAAAGAACCTCCTCTTGTTGCTCTCGTTCCTGGAGTTTGCTTTCCATTTCTTGTTCCTTGTGCGCTAGCTCCTCTGTCCGTCCTTCTAGAATTAATCTTTGCTGAATGGATTTGAGTTCTTGAAGAATCGATTCCTTTTCCTTAAAGATGTTGCCAAATTTATCCTTATTCCATTTCTTGATTTCTCCTTTTAGGAACTTCAATTTCTTTTGAAATCTGGCCATTTTGGAGTGTTCTATAGGGTTGCTATTTTGCCAAGTTGTAGTTATGAAATCCTTGAATTCAGGGTGTGAGAGCCAGAATGCTTCAAATCTGAATGGTTTTTTGCTGTTATTGCCCGATCTATTCCAAAGCATTTCTATGGGCCAGTGATCCGAGCCTGAGAAAGGAATGATATGTGCTGTAAACTCGCCTCCCACATGGATAGCATTGTCAGAGATCAGGAACCTGTCAAGACGCGAAGCAATCTGCATGGGAATAATCCTCTTGTTCGTCCAGGTATAAAGACCATTAGCTGTGGGAAGATCTATAAGCCAGTTGCTCTGAATAAACTCCTTTAGAAGTGTTCCATCTTTGTTGGTTCTGCAGCGTCCTCCTAACTTTTCCTCCGAGTTAGCTATCATGTTAAAGTCTCCTCCAGTGACCCATAACGGGTGCCGCCTATCCTGATTGAGCTGTGCTATTGTATTTAGAATTGCTGCTTTCTGCTGCGTTTCTTGGGGAAAATAGACATTCGTTAAGTGACCATGAGTGTTGGTACCCATAAGATGAAAACTGGCCTGAATGAAGCTTTTGTTAGCATGAATATTATTTAACTGAATCTTTCTTGCATCCCAAAGAATTGCAAGTCCTCCTGAGGCTCCTTGCGCTTCCACTGCTGTCACTTGGCTTCCCGCCCATGCTTTAGCAGCTGCTCGTTCTAGAAAGTTTAGTGAGCATTTAGTTTCTTGAAGAAATAAGATTGCTGGTTGTTCTTCCATGATCAAATTTTTTAGGAGTTTACTTTTCCTGGGGCTGTTGAGCCCTCTTATGTTCCAAGATATTAACTTCATTGGGAAGGGTTGAAGTTGATGTTGAAGTACTTAGTAAGTTTGGCATATCTGCCAGACTCCACTAAAACTGCTCCAAGCTTGATAGTTCGTTCCAAATCTGTTTTCCTGCCTCTTTTTTTGCTGTCTTTAAATGCAAATTTGCCATCCCATTTACTACCTGTTTGTATTCCGAGGGAGTACTTCTTTTGTGCCTTGCTTAATATTTCCACCAAATTGTCAACTTGGTTTTCAGGGATTTTTTCAAAGTTCCCTTGTTTGCAAGCTTGTTCCATTCCTATGAGGTCAAGTTCCCCAATATCAATTGGATCACTGTCATCTTCCATGGGTTGAGTTTCTTGCGAGTGTTCTTCTACCTCCTTCCCTTTGTCCTTACTTTGCAAAGGTTTGTCAATATCCATGGCTGGGTTGCTTCCAGGGTCGGAGATCTGTGGGGTTTTTTCATTTTGCTGAGTCGAGCTTGGTTTCTCCGGTGATGACGCCTCGTGAGTTGTCTTTTCCTTGCTGAGTTCATCTGACGATGTCATTTTTGCTAGCACCTCAAAACTATTGCTGGTAGAAGGATTGTGGTTCTCCCCTGGTGAAGATTTTGGAGGAGCATTCGGCTTCTTGTTGCTGCGTCTTCGGTTGGTCACTTTAGTGAAGCCATTCTGTTGTTGTGATTCTGGATTCAGTTGTGTTGCTTCTTTCTTATTCAGTGGACAGTCTCTGAATAAGTGGCCTATCGCATGACATTTTCTGCAGCGAAAAGGTACCTGTTCATAATCAATCACTTGGATCCAGTCATGATCCTCATGGAAAAGTCTGACTGTATCAGGCAAAGGTTGCTTTAGATCCATGTAAACACAGATCCGAGCGTAGGAGACAAATGTGGTGGGTTTCACCGTTTTGGTTTCTTCAGCAACTTTGATGAAATCTCCTATCATTGATCCAATGGATTTTAAAGAATCTTCATCCCAGTATTCCCATGGCAGAAAATAAAGACGGATCCATACTAGCGCATAGCTAAGGTCTTCATTATCTGGATTGAAGCGTGCTACCCATTCTCTGAGATAGAGCCCCGCAGAGTTAAAAAAGTAAGGCCCCCCATCAAATACTCTATTCCTATCTTCCAAGCAGTTGAAAATAGCTGTGAAAAATCCTTTGGGCCCTAATAGGAGGGTTATTTCGCCCTTTGGCTTCCATTTATGGTTTATCCAACCTGTTAGAGCTCTTTCATTTGGCCAGAAGCCCAGAAATTTCCCTATGAGGGCATGATCGTGCATATATTGTATTCTTCCATTTATTCTTTCACTAGGCAGTTCAACTTCTGGCCTATGAGTAGCAACGGGTTTACAGGTGGATGAACTAATCTTTAGATTTTCAGTTGGGCCTTGAGGATCCACGGTGGTCTGTGATGCCTGTGCGGATTTTCCTTGATTGGCTGAGTCTGTATCTGTATTACCTTCTGGTCCTTGCTGGCTTCCATTGACGGGCTGAAGCACTGCCCCATCCCCCAACGGGGGTATCATTTGGTCCGCCTAATCTGCCTGCGTACAGGAGTACTGGCAGCTTTGCTCAGGTCTAAAGATGCAGAGCAGGAGCTCTGCCGCCGCAGGTTCTCTGTCAGGTGAAACCCTATCGCTTCGGAACGCCAACGCGCGCGCTCATTTCCTCTT
>APFE030029880.1:7845-26619 GCA_000404065.3 Pinus taeda
AAGTGAAGTTTGACCTGCGTGGACCAGAATATCTCCTCATCTAAACTGCGTTGTAGGTTCATCTGAACCTCCTCTGAAGGTTGCAACTTTTGGTAGTGGAATCAAGTCGATCCGTCGATCTGTTTGTGAGATATCAACTTCCCTAGTTTTGATGATGAAGCCGCCAATGCTGATGCTGCTAATCTAGGGTTTTCTACTGCTGATATAAATTAGATTTATTGTACCATTTCTCTCTACTGAATTATTGAAGATAAAAGAAGATTTGATCAAAGGGTTTCCCCACACATTGTGGGGTTTGTCCCTGGCTAGCCACCACATCTTGTGTCTCTTGTCTGGGCTTGTTTTCTGTCGTTTAATGTTCTATCTGCACTTTACTTTATGTACATGTGATTGCTAATCTGAGGAATATAATAAGAAAAAGATGTAAACTGTTATAAGCATAGAACATACCATAATTTAACATCATCACTATCACTGCTTGCAACACTCGCCCAACTCCAGCACCCATAACTGCAGCAAACCCTGTAACATAGACTATGCCTCTCTCGGAAGTGTCGTTGTCACTAGAAGCCAACTGCATCTTCTTCTTCTCCTGAAATGTCTTCCAGTCTCTCCATGATTCCTTCTTGGCAATTGTAGAAGCACACTTGTTTCCTATTGACCACATGCTCTTCTTGGGTTGCACAGTCTCCCTCTGACCCTGCAAACTCCCTCTAAAACTTGACTCCCTCTAAGCCTCTAGAACCTGGACCTTCTTCTCTAGAACTTGTACCTTCTCCTCTGAAACCTACACCTGCTTCTCTGGAACTTGTACCTAGTTTCGCTTCTTCTCCCCATGATTTATAAGCTTGTCCGTAAGCTTGTATAGACCATGCTCTCTAACTCCAATCACAACACCTACAGAGCTAGAGCCTCTGGGCCTGAGCCTTGCATTCCCAACCTGGGACAAGACCTCAAACCCCTTCTGCTCTATCACTGAGATAGATATCACATTATATCTGAGTTCTTGTACAAACAATACATCCTGAATTCACATCACTTGTCCTAACTCCATCCTGAATGGCATGACCCTTGATCCTTTGATCTCTTTTTGACTCTTGTCGCCCAACACCATGTGCAACTTCAAGTCCCACTCAGTTAGAGTCTTTAACAAATCCTATGACCCTATCATATGCTTCGATGCTCAATTGTCAGCGTACCATGCAGCCTTGTCGATGGTACCCGGTGAGAAATGAGAGATCAAAGAAAAGTCCTCCTCCAACCTCCTGGAGAGATCATCTATTTCGGCAAAAGTGGCGACACCTGCAACCTACTTCCCTTTCTTCTTCTCGTCATCTCCCTTCTTCTTCATCAGACATCACTTCGAAAAATGACCCATCTCGCAACAGCTAAAATGCTTGATCTTACTCGAGTCCTTCTTCTGCCTGCCCTTCATTCTTGTTGCAAGTACCTTGTCATCATCTAAAGCCTTCTTGTTCAGATGAAAATCCTCATCTCGCAACCCTCATTGAATGAAGTCATCCCACAGCCTATTCCAATCGAGCAGCTTGTCCTTGGCAACTATCCCCTTGATGAACTGCTTCCACTCTGGAGTAAGCCCCTGCAAGGGAATCCTTACCATCTCAGAATCTACAATAGTCACACCAATGACAGCAAGCTCATCTCGAACTTAAGATAACCTCATCAGATGCAAAGTCACCCCTTCACCCTGTATCATCTTGGTGGTCTTCAACTTATCCTCAAATACTAATACCTAGTTCTCGTTCTTATTCTAGAACAAATTTTCAAGAGCCTCCCACATCTCATGGGCAATGTTCTTCCCAAACATATGAGGTACTAAGGAATCCTTGACCCCATCTAGGATGATCAACTTCGACATCATATCCAATTCCTCGTACACTTCCAACTCCTTAGGGTTTGTTGGCTTCCTGATTGCTTTCTCAACGAATTCCCAGATCCTGTTGACCATCAAAACTAACTTGATCCTTTCCTTCCATGGAGTCTGGACTATAGTTGGACAGCCCTTCCGACCTATCCTCATACCAAAGACCAACCTACAACTTCGACATTGTGTGAACCCTTCAACAACAATGTGACCAACTCTCTCTTGAGTTGTACTTCATTGTATACACTCTAATTCAATGTTCCTTCAAAGTAGCTCTAATACCATGTTGTTTTTCCACGATACTAGAATCTAGGATAGAATCTTAAATCACTGACGCTACCAATCCAAGTATCACAACAAGACTACTTTGCACGGCAAAATAATATATAGCAGTAAATCTACTAGTGCACAAAATATAACAACTTTTTACAAATTTATACAACAACCCAACTTTGTTATATTAATCAAATTGATAATACATCAGTCTAGGGCTCCCGTACCAAGGATAATGGCCCTCATACATCCACTAGTACAACAATACAAGATACAAGATACACTGACAATCTAGCTGATGTAGTGAAGATGTTACTTGAAAATCCGCTGCAGTCATACCAGATGCAGAAGGGAGAGCAGATAGATGTCTTCCTCGGCCAATTGAAGGAGATCTGTAACCAGCTAACTTCCATAGGGGCCACGCCGTATCAGGAATTGATGGTGAGAACCACATTGAACGTAGTCTCAGAGGATTGGGAGGTATTTGTCCAGAGCATACTGGACAAGACGAGCCTTCCAGATTGGGAGGAACTGTGGCCGACTCTTCGTCAGGAAGAGATCAGACGGGTGACCAAGGTGGGGAATAACGGCAAAGGGGTCAGAATCGAGGAGGAAAAAGAGGATGCGGCTCTAGTATCTGCGGGAAAGCAGGAGAAGAGAAAGAAGAAGGACCTCTCCAAGGTCAAGTTCTTCCATTGTGGGGAACTGGGTCATTTTGCGAACCAGTGTCCTAGGAAGAAGAGTAAGGGAGAGGCTTCTGAGACCAAGGCAGCGCTAGTGAGGGTGGAGAAAGAGATCAAGGAGGATGACGATTGTGCCATGAGTGCTCATGTGCCACTTGAGAAGAAGTGGGGAGACATCGAGTTGTAGTCGAGAGGACTACAGGAAATGAGGGGTAGGATCCTTGAGGTACCCAACCTCTTGGATTATACCTAGCTATTGGAACCTCAATGAGGAGTAGCAGGACTAGCAGATGTAGGTAGAGACGAATGTGGATGAAGCGGCAGAGAGTGCTACAGTGCAGGAGTCCCGAGACAGTGCAAGGCTAGCAGGCTACAATAGTGCGAGAGGCACGGGAGTGTTACACCAGTGCAGGATGACACAGAGAGGTGTCCAACGATGCAAGATGCAAGGAGTTGTTGCAGCAATGCAGAGGTCAGTAGACACAGCACTTGTTAGTGGTAGAGGGAGCTTCAGCATCAGGAGTGTTTCTAGCCTGACAGGGATGTCAGAAGTTGGGTGGATCACTTACTTACTTCTCAGTAACTGAATTGCAGTGCAGCAGTTAGCAGTGGCAGTGCTATGGGCAGCACGATGCAACATGATGAGAGGGGATGTAGTGCTGGGAGGATGGACCAACAGCAGCACGGATGCAGAGGGAGTTGCCATACAGATGCAGCAGTGACAGGGCAGTAGTACAGGATGCAACAGTGCAGATGATGTTGGGCAGGGAGGCCTAGCATCAGCACAGGGACAGATGCTGGATAATCAAGGTGATGCTCAGTGTGGAGTATTACTAGAGCACAGTACTCACTAAGAGGGAGTGTTGATTTGGGGTAACATTGGATGTTCTCTAGCCATGAAAATTGGTGGAGAGGCTAAAACACACGAGATCACCAAGACCCAGAAATGGTTTGGGTAGATTCTAACCGATTTGGGAGATATTAAAATAATTAATATTTTTAATAGAGTTCTTAAGTCTAAACTTAGGAAAAATAAATATTAATAGGTATTAATATAAAACTCAGTTAGAATGTTCCAAAAGTCATGGATCAAGCCAAATCCAATCTTAGTTGTTGATTAATGATTTAATCTCGGTCGTTGATGGACCAACGAGAAAAGTATAAGAGGAGGCTTGAGGGTTAGTTGGAGAACACACTAGAGTGATCCGTCATTCTATTCTTTAGAGCAGGGTTTGCTAAGAGAGATAGAATCAGTGATCAGCAAGGAGGGTGTTAAGTTATGGTATGTTCTATGCTTATAATAGTTTGCTTCTTTTTCTTATTATATTCCATAGATTAGCAATCACATGTACATAAAGTAAAGTGCAAATAGAACATTAAACGATCGACAGAAAACAAGCCAAGACAAGAGACATAAGATGTGGCGGCTAGCCAGGGACAAACCCCACAATGTGTGGGGAAACCCTTTGATCAAATCTTCTTTCATCTTCAATAATTCAACAGAGAGAAATAGTACAATAAATCTGATTCATATCAGCAGTAGAAAACCCTAGATCAACAGCATCAGCATTAGCGACTTCATTGTCAAACTAGGGCAGACGATATCTCACAAACCGACCATCGGATTGACTTCATTCCACCACCAAAAGTTGCGGCTTCCAGAGGAGGTTTAGATGAACCTATAGCGTAGTTCAGATGAGGAGATCATCTAGGCCACGCAAGTCAATCTTTACTTCTGCAGTTGCAGCTTCAGTTTCAGCAGTTTTCGGCTTCAAACTAGGGCAGTCGATATCTTGCAAACCGTTCGTCGGCTTGACTTCATTCCACCACCAAAAGTTGAGGCTTTTAAAGGAGGTTCAGATGAACCTACAATACAGTTCCAAAGAGGAGATCTTCTAGGCCACGTAGGTCAATCTTTGGATCTGCAGTTGCAGCTTCAGGTTCAACAGCTTCTGGCTTCACATGTGTGAGAGAGAGACCCATTTCTGCACAGTAGAGAAGAGACTCATTTCTACGCAGTAGAGAGAGAGAGAGATATGTGATGAGAAGAGTGAGTGCAAATGAGTAAAATTCCTCTTATATTTATAAACAACGTTGGTGTTTGAATAGATGCGACTGTTGGGCTTCTGAGCCTACATGAGTTGTAGGCTGGCTTGATAATAATTCCATAATCAAAATAAATTCATATCTCCATGAATACTTATCAGAATCGGATGATCTTTATATCAATCCTACACCTCCCAACGAGAGGAATTTAATAAAAATATTATCAGCCATGAATAAGATGACCCACATGAAGTTTTTCCCTGGTTGCCAATTTTAACAGTTGGTAAGAAAATAAAGTATTTGCAATATGGCCATTTCATGATACTATAAAAGGTGGGAGATAAGACTGAAAAACTAAATGTATCTGCATATATATGTGTTTTCTCAATGGTGAATGTGGGAAAACACAAATAATGTGAGCCTTCCTTTTTGGATTAGGAAGAGGAGCATGTCCTACCTTCCATATATTACTTAGATCTAGATTCTTAGTGATATTTGAAAGAGCATTTTTTTTTACCGAAGAGGTCTAGGATTATAAGATATGGGCAACATGACGATTTTGATGTTGGATTGGAATGATAACTTGTAAGAAAGGATAAATGGTGGTCAAGGGGGAAGGTAGAGGAAACTTTTCCTCACCTCATTTAGTAAATCATTCAGGGACCACAATCATTTGAAAATGGGGATGTATAATATACATTGGATCACTACATAAATTTTCGTCCATCTTGATGCTTTTAGAGTTAAGTGGAAAGAATCAACCTATAGGAGAAATTTTATCAGTGGGACACAATTTTGTGAATCGGTGTCTAAAACCTTTTGTTGAGACTTTGACATTTTTTTAGATAAAACTTTCCCTTAATAATAGGACCTGATAGTGTTATGTCTATTGTGGAGCAATTTCTGACAACTCAATGACAATGTTATTATACATCTAGGTATCTTTACAACACTACAATAAAAGTATCAATCAAAGTTTGCATGAAAAATTTATGCCTCATGGAAGTTGACCTATCAGGATTCACAACCATAATTTTAGAGGATACCATGTAAATCAACTTTATTCATGGAAAATGGGATAGTCAGATGAATACTATGAAGTGGAATATATAAGGTTCAAAATTGTACTTAGGTTTAGAGTTGAGGGAGTAAAACTTAACCCATAGTAGGATATCTAGCTATGTTATAATTGGTCCACGAGGATACTAAGGGGTTCCAATCATTTTTTATTATATCTTGTTCACTGGTACAGTAGAGAAACTTGACAATGGATGTGAAAAAAATTAATAGAGGTATTTTTATTCTAAAACATCCCACATTCCATAGATCTTGGGTAACTTGTTAGAAATCTCTCTCTATTTTACTTGCAATTATTTGCATTCTAGATAGAAGACAATAGAGCATCATAACATTCTAGCTAGTTTTTCTCTTGAAATGGTTCCCTGTAGCATATCTCATTGTTTATTATGATTGTAATTGTTTTGTATTTCTCTATTCTCTAGATTTTACATTTTATCTACTACATGCATACACAACAAAATAAGTAATATTAGATTTAGAGTATAAAGGAATTAAGTCTTCATAGTTTATATTTTGGTTTATATTAATAGATCTATTGTGGTGAATTCTCCAATGGAATACCCATGATATTTTAGATATCGCATAAGATAATAAATATGAATGATGATGCATAAAACCCCATGGATAATTAGGATTTGTAATGGATTCTATAATATCTTCATATCACTAAAAAATAGGGGCAATATATCCCACACATTTGGGAATCACCAATGTAGTGGTAGAAACATATAGACATTGGACCCTTTTTTAACACCATACATATAGAAATCTCGTATCATGTACGAAAATTATATGAATGAAGGTTCAATAAATGATCAACCGAATTGAACAATAGGAAAGAAAGGGGTGCTTCAATTAACACATAATGAAAATTACCTATTTTCAAAAGAGAGTGGACCCAAAAAAATTGAAATGTAAAAATTGCAAAGTTATATTATCATCCAAATTCTCAAAAGGGGCTTATATTTAAATATTTAGCTTACCAGATTCCTATAAAATCATTGAATTTGAATGATAAAATAATCTAATAATGGACACTATCTATCATTTGGCAATGGCTCAAGATAATGAACACTTTATATGTGACCTAAGGATACAAATTTCCAAATATTGAGTGGATTTTTTATGGTATCAATTAACAATAATAAGCATGCCCCTTTAATCTAGTTCCAATGGAAAATTATTGGTTGCATGGGTGGTGATACTACATAATAAAAATTGAGAATAGATCTAGGTGCATTGACTGAGGTGTCCATATATTGCCAAGAGATAGTGGTGTCTCTCATTTTCTTAATTTCTGCCAAAACCCATCTACTCTCCTACTTCTAGTCTTGACTAACTAGCTTATGTGTATTATGTAGATGACACAAGTATAAAATTTCCTAATTTGACAAGTTTTAATACCAAAGAGGATTTGGTCTTGAATGTAAAACAACAATTGGGAGATCAAGGTAACATGTGAGAATACCTAATATGAGATAGGGAATATTTATTATATCATCATTTGTGTGCCAACTACTCTATAGGGATGAAAATGGAATGGAATATGAGTATAGAATGACCCATAATCATGACTCACACCCCATGATGGTGTTGAATAAATGGTATGTTTGGGATTTCTAAGTGGATGTGATGGATATGCATCCTTTGTAGAAGACGTTCATGCAATAGGTTTTGTATATGTTGTCATATTATATACATTATTGGGATAGTGGATACACTATTGCTATGCGATCATAATAAGTTACAAGTAATTTATAATATTTGAATATTCAAAGAAAACCATTGATTAATGAGGATATGAGATGGCTATTATTAACAATAGGAAATACATTATCATGGTTTATTTGGTCCTTGGAATTATATAAAGTTGGTTGATTGTAGTAATACTCTTGCCTTCATGGGTAAATTTCATTGTAATTAACAGTAAGAAGGTGATATCCTTCACTACATACATGTAATTATGTATTAGAAGGAAATTTTACTCTAATTAGGCATCTTCATCTTTAAATTACATAAAAAACATATTTCCAATCAAATCAAATGGGATTATTTGGGTACAATCCTTTAGGTGGAAATGTTGACTATCATACACATGGAGCATGCTTATGGTTGGAATAATATTATAAGAGACTAACTCTTTAAACATAATAGAGGACATGACACAAGTAGATGCACTTTCATTAATGATGTAAAAATGAATCACAAAATTACTAATAGTGAATTAATTTTTGATCAATGGTTGTCATTGATGTCAACCCAAGCAGCACCAAGGGCTACCCCAATCTTGAATGGGAATTTTGACTTGAAAAGTTACTCTATTCTGAGTCAAGGATCTTCTAGTTGGATTCTACTCATCTAGATGTTTCCATTGATATATGGCACACCAAGTCATTCTTCATGGTTTGAGAGATATTCATGTTTGAAGTTAGTAACCTGAGTTAGTGGGCTAAAACCCTATGGGGTTGTGGCATGGCACTCATAATTGGTTGCGGTCATTGAATAGACAATAATTATTAATTTTGTTTTCTCCTAAAATCCCTCCAACATTCACTTGTTGAGGACCCTCTCAACTCAAGACACTCATATAGATAATGACCCTGATATCCTCCTCTAGTAGGGATTTTTTGGCTTCAAACAGGTTATCGTGGTCTTTTCGCTATACATTTTGTTCTACAAATATTTCGAAGCTGAAATTAAAACCCATTTGAGCCAAAGTCTTTATGAACCTCTTGATTGAATTTTAGAACTTGATTCGCTAGAGTTTTGGAGATATGATCTGAGGCAGTTAGGGTTTTTGCAGGCTCCCGAATTCCATGTCAAATAGGTGACGTTGGGAAAATAATCATAACTTTCTCTCTAGGAATTGGATTCAAATTTCATAAATAGTAAAAGAAAGAGTGTAACTTATTTAGTATCATTTTCAGGGTGGAAGGTCGCAACAATAACACATGGCACTTTGTACAAGTTCGCTCTACGGAACCAGTCTATAATTAGCTCATCGTGGGAGATTGGTAATAACTTTTTCTTGAAGAATTCAATATTTATCAGACCTATGGAGTTTGAAAGAGGACTCATAGGGCTACCATAGTACAAAAGGTCAGACCTTAGAGATTCGAAATTACATAGACACAACAGAGTCAATATAGAGCTCCAAGAAGGAAAGAAAAAGCATGTATTCGAGGATCAGTGCAGTAAGGACAACACATCAACTATGAAGGGTAAGTCTCCTACAACATGATGTGTATGATTAGTGTTTACATTTGAAATATGAGTATCATCTCTGACATATGTTTTTATAGGACAACGTAAGTACATACATGGTCTTGATTATACCTCTATGTCTCTATATATCACACTTAGTTTTGATACTACATTTCAGATGTCCTAATCTTCATACTACACATTTGATGATACATATTCTTGATGCTAAACCAAGTTTGATAAATCTATATGATGTTGTATGATCATGTTACTTGTCTTGTCATAGTTGATAGAATGGTCTCTATTGTTGTAATTAGAACTTGGTTCATGACAAGTATATGGTCTGTCATCAATTTTTATTGTATATATCTTTAGGTTCGTTTTTGATATAGTCTTGCATGGGGTCAATGCCTATTTTAAGAGTGGGAGTCTTTGTCTATTCCTGCAGCAAGTCAACAACAAAAGTGGAAATCACACTTCAGGTATGCATTGTAATTTTAATTTGTATTTATTCATTATTATGCACTTACATGTGTTTTTCAGGTAGAGGTAAGTTGAAGGGTATTTTGTTTTGTATTAGGATTGGTTTTGCCAGGAAAATTTTGCAGCAGGTAGAAGAAGATTCAAGTACAACTTCAAGCAATAATTCAAGAAAAGAAGTATCAAATCAAAGGAAGCATTGCAGCGGGACATCCTTTGAAGACATGACAACCATCTGTATATTGTGAAGAATTGTCAAGGCCAAGAGTCATCATTGTGAAGTTGTAAAATAGTCATTTGTAAAAGTGTCATCATTGCAACAATCATTATTGTAAAATAGTCAATCTTCCTAGAGTCGAAAATGCATTATTGGGAGGTATAGGAGTCTTTGCTGAGATGATGTCATGGTTTGGTTGCAGGTCACACTTTGATTGGGTGTTTGGTCAAAATCATTGTAAATGATATTGTATCATGGATCATTGTCCTTGGTACGGGAATCCACACTCTTGTCTCATTTCAGTCATTATAGGGTGGCAGGATGGTGCTGGGATGGTGCATGAAGTCGCCTATAGGTTGGAGCCTCTGAACACATTAGGGTGTTAGGTTGGTTTAGGATTTTGGGGGATCCATTTAGTTGACTACTAAAGAAAACAGGGCGTTGGGGTGTCCTTCTAGTGGGAGTTGGAGAAGAACTCTTTTTTAGAATTCTAGGAATTTTTTTCTTTCATTTCAGTTGAATTCGAAGATTAAAGAATTTATTAGAAAATTTCTTGGTGGTTTTTGACCCAGAGGGGGTTTTCCACCTAAAATTCTTTTGTCTACTGTGTTCTTTTATTTACTGTTATTACTGCATAAATATTAATAATAATTGAAGATTAAGTAATTCTATGAAAACATTTAAAATTGCTAATTACTAAGGAATATTGATTCACCCTCCCTCTTATTATTTCCAACATGGATGTTGACAAACAAAAGAAGGGAGAAGAAAAGGCTCATACTTTTCTATGTCGAAGGTGTTCATCCTAACATAAGGATTCACAACGTCTAATGTATATAATAAATATTTTCAATTTCTAATAGAAGTTTAGAGAGACTGTATAGATGACATAGCCATGGGAGACTATGCTATTAGTAGTCAACTAAGTTATAGTTATGGGTATCCTATGCATTAGTATTATAGGTAATCTTATGTAAAGAAAATTTTGGCACCTTGGGAGAGGATCAATAGTATGCCATGGAATCTAAAAATTCTATTACCATTCAGTGTAGGATAATTGGATTTAGTATTCTATACTTCAAGAGGTATGGCACAGTAAAGGATTCAAGTCAGAAGCTTAATATTGACAGAGTTCACTTATAACATCTAAAAATTACCATCTTCCAAAGCATTAGATTTTTTGGGTTTAATAAAACAAATGTCACTTAGAGTGCATATAAATCATTTTGTTGAAAGAGACTTGCATGATGCAAATTCTTGAGGGAAAAGGAAAGTTAGATTGAATAATAGGTTGATTTAATACCACTTAATCTCTATTAGTCAATCCATTCGATAAAAGAAACACAATAATAAGAGGAAATTCCATAGAGTAATGCGAATAAATTCCATAGTTAATGTAATACTAATTAATATGAAGTTAATTTTTATTCCATTATTTAGGTAAGGTGTTGTGATGTTTCTTCCAACATTATTGAGCAGGAGGTCTCATTTACCTTAATTCCCTTGATTATGGTCTTGGTTATTCTATTTTAATTTATTATTGTTGTTATTATTATTATTTGTACTTTTGTTTAATAGGTTAGAAACATTATAATGGGAAACAATTTAACCATGGCAAGTGGGAACAATTGCACTAATTGTGGGAACAATTTTCACTGATTTTAATTTGGGGATGATGTATTGTAACTAGCGATATTGATGTTATTGGCATAGTGATGCAAGCTAGGCCTGCAAAACCAGGATCTTTTAAAATCTCTCTCGTGGAAACTTGATTAGTTCACAATGATCATAAGACTATTAAATCTCATATGAAAGCTTTCAAACCATCACCGTAGAATTAAAACCATCCAACAGCTGAATTTCTATGTGATGTGGGCAAACAGAGCATTCATCTTCCAATCCATATTAAAGCCAGCATATTATCCCTGATAAATGTTAAAAGCTCTGAAAGTTATAGACAATACATATGCACACAAATCACTGAAATAATTAATTAAGAAATAAATTATTTACAAGAGAAATCATGGCCTATTCATGGCCTCTTATTCTGCATACTCACTCATTCTCTCTCACTCTATTCTCAATGCCTTTGAGGCTACATAATTTATAAAACTTAGCATGATCTAGAATCACTCAACTAAAAGCTCTAAGACTCTACATGGAATGCATACATATGGAAAAAAGCATCTTGAGGCTTTATTCCATCTTTTTCCATGTTCTAAAATAGAAAAGCTTCCTTATCACTTAATGATCCACATCCATTCCTTTTATGCCTGAAAGCTCTCCTAGTTTTATTTATTTATTTTGAGAATATCTACTTAAAAGCCTAAATATTAAACTGACTTGGAATTTAGGAAACTAATTCCACAAATGCATGACCCCCTATGTCTATTATTTACAATAATTTCCCTTTGGGCTGAATGCTCCTGCTTCAGACTCCCAAGGTAGAAAAAATTCATGATCTCCTGATCATGTGTTCAGATCTATGTTTGCCTGGATCCCATATCTTGTGTTGCAACTTTCCATTTGTCGCTGCTTCTGTCTGTTGTTCTTCTCCAGGTCTCCACACTTTATGCTACCTTGCTCCACTTGCTGCACTTTCACAATCTTCTGCTATCTTCCTTTTGCTGCTTCTCCTTTGTTTCACTGCTGCTAGTCTCTTCCGGAATTCCTTCATCATCATCTGCCTCAGCAGTTCAATTTCTTTGTCTAACAGATTTTCCCCAGCATCTTCAATAAGACCTGTATTCACAAAGCAATTGTTAGAATAAAAAATATAAGGCATCAGTGCCTCTTCTGCTGCTATCAATGTTGTCTCAGCTGTCATCATAAATGTCGCCCCACATGTTGCTCTAGCTGTCACTATGGATGTTGCTGCCTCCCAATCTTCCTGTCCCTCTGTAACATTCCTTTTTTTGTTACCTGTAATTTCATCTGCAACTTTTCCCTCTTGTTCACTGCACTGGACTCTTTCTTCTGCAATCTCCCTGTCATACTCTGGATTCTCCAACCAGTGTTCTAACAATGCAATTTCTCTGTAGCATCGCTGAAGCATATTATCATCACGTGCATTCATACATAAGCTTTCAGTTTGTACAAAATCACCAAGTTCAACAGTTTCAACTATTTCTTCCTTTATCTGTTCTTCAGACTGATCCTCTTCTTCAACATCCACAAGAACTTCCTCTTGTGCTGTAACAGTTTCACAAGATTGCACATCCTCCTCAACTCCTGTAATCACATCACAAATGTCAGCTATACAAACACAAGAGTTCACATTATCCAGCTGATCTGGATCTACCCAATAATTCAAGAAATCATCAATAATCTCCTCCTCTGTTTCATCAATGGAAACCTCCTCTGCACCTGCAAACATACACAACTCATCAGTTTTAAAACTACAAGACTTTTTAGTCTTGACTGCTTACTTCGACATTTTCCTTTGATCAGATCTGCATGTGGAATTCTCAAATTTCATCTCTGGCACAAGAACTCTAAGTCCCTTTTTCAACAAGGCAATCAGAATTTGCCTCAACCTCCTATGCAATTGTCGCCAAATCACTCTCTTTCCTTTCAGTGTAAAGATCCATTTTCCTTTTTGATTTTCCTGCTCTTGCAGCCATTCTTCTAGTACCTGCAACTGTGCCTTTATTTCTGCAATCTTTCTTTCTCGAACTCCTGCAATCATCTCATCTCTGTGGCATTTCTCTGAACCTCTTCTTCCTCTAGAAAAATTTCCTCTGCCTCTGGCAGACTGCTTCCTCACAACTTTCTCACTGACCATGAGTTGTACTAGCCTCTGTAACAACAATCTCTCTTGCTGCAACTTACCTCACCAATCCTTCCCTCCGAATCTGGTCTTTTGGTAAGTACTTGGTTCACTGCCTCTGGAACCTCTTGAGCACTCCTCTGCTCTCTTTAGGATATCTCTTCAACTCACCTCACATTGTAATTGTCCTCTCTATCCAGCCTTCAGCTGAATGCCAGGTTCACTGCCACCTTCTCTGCAATCATAAACTTAAATCAGAGCCAGGCTCTGATACCACCTGATGCAAGGCTGGCCTGCAAAACCAGGATCTTTTAAAATCTCTCTCGTGGAAACTTGATTGGTTCACAATGATCATAAGACTATTAAATCGCATATGAAAGCTTTCAAACCATCACTGTAGAATTCAAACCATCCAATAGCTGAATTGCTATGTGATGTGGGCAAACAGAGCATTCATCGAATTCTAATCCATATTAAATCCAGTATATTATCCCTGATAAATGTTAAAAGCCCTGAAAGTTCTAGACAATACATATGCACACAAATCACTGAAATAATTAATTAAGAAATAAATTATTTACAAGAGAAATCATGGCCTATTCATGGCCTCTTATTCTTCATACTCACTCATTCTCTCTCACTCTATTATCAATGCCTTTGAGGCTACATAATTTACAAAACTTAGCATGATCTACGATCACTCAACTAAAAGCTCTAAGACTCTACATGCAATGCATACATATGATAGAAAGCATCTTGAGGCTTTATTCCATCTTTTTCCCTGTTCTAAAGTAGAAAAGCTTCCTTATCACTTAATGATCCACATCCATTCCTTTTATGCCTAAAAGCTCTCCTAGTTTTATTTATTTATTTTGGAATATCTACTTAAAAGCCTAAATACTAAACTGACTTGGAATTTAGGAAACTAATTCCACAAATGCATGACCCCCTATGTCTATTATTTACAATAATTTCCCTTTGGGCTGAATGCTCCTGCATCAGAGCGATGGATGGAAATATAGATATAGATGGTGGGGGGAGAGGGAAGAAGATTTCTTAGATTAGATGCATTGATTCTAATATAGATGGTAATTTCTAATCCTATTTGGTTTCTTACACTGGAGGAGATAAACTAAATTAGAAGGGAGATGAGGAATGAAGAGAGAGAGAGAGAAGGAGAGGAATGAGAGAGGGAGATAGGGCTAAGAGAGAGAGAGGGGACACAAATATGGAGAGGGGATAGAAATAAGGAGAGAGGGACAAATAAAGTGATAGGATTGGAGGGTAGAGAGAGAGAGAGAGATGAGGGGAAGATGATTTGAATTGGATCCATGAAGATTATCAAAGTGCCATCACTGTATTAAGACAAGAAAGACTTCGAATTTATGAACACAGAGTGATCAGGAAGACCTCTGGATAGTGGAAAAGAAAAAAAAGTGAAGCAAGAAGCAGAAAATAGAGAGCCTGGTTGGCCTAAGGCAGCACCGAGCAGACAGAAAGCTTGAGAGCTTCAAGCAGTCCATGAGAGGATCTGTTGAGAATTGAGCACCACATTGGGCTACTTCCATTAAAGACCAGAAAGCTCAAGATCTGGTAAGGAAAAGAGTTTATGTACTCTAGTGGCTTGGGGGATCCAAGAACCACCCTACCAGGCATTATCTGTTTCATGAGACTCAAATTGAGCTCCTCGTTGTAATCTTTGTATGAAAGACACAATAAAAGAAGACCACCATTGAAAGTTGGACCAAAGACGTAGCCATGGAGGATAGGGTGAACTCCTTATTAATTGTTGTGTTCTTGCATTTGCTTACTGTGTTTCTCTTACTTTTTTACATTTTCCAGTGTCTGTGTATTTTGCAATCTGATCGATCCGTCGCCTAAGATAACATAGACACACACCAGCACATGAGTCTGTAATACCTTCATTCAATAATGATTTAACTGAGATCACTCAAGAGTGAAATTCAGATCAGAAGATAGGGAGGTGGGAGAGAAATGGACAAAGAGGAAGGGCAAGAGAGAGGAGGAGAGAGTGGGATAAAGGGATGGAGTTGGAAGGGGAGAAATGGAGGGAAGAAGAAAGACATAGAGAAATAAAAGTGGAGAGAGAGGGAGGGAGTGACAAGGGAGAGATGGAGAGAATGTGTATTTTTGGGGGTGAGATAGAGAGATAAAGATGGAGGGAATATATATATATATATATGTGGAGTATATATGGAGGGGGGAGAGAGAATCTTTTCACTATATGGATTGATTTCAGTGTACATGGTGATTTCTTGATCCAAATGGATCCGAGAATGCTCTCTAAGTCTTCATAAATCCTTTAAAAACCATGCCAAAGATCAAAAATCTTGTAAAAATATCAAGGTTATCGCAGAGGAAACACCCTTAGCAGGGCGGAGAAACACTATCAGGAGGCACAAAACCTGTGAAAAAAGAGAATACAAAGTATTGGTGGTTTTAAGGCAACGTTGAATCAGAGCCATCGAATCTAGCCAATCAACAGTCTAGATCCGATCGGCGAATCGCAATCGATGGTGACATTCAGCAAAATCGGCGGGATCCACATAAGGCATGCGATGGCGATTGGCGGAGTTAATCTGGACCGTCGATCAAGCGCACAGATCAACGATCCATATTACATCGACGGATCGCTATCGAGGGATTGCAAAAGTGCTTACAACGACGAAAGGGTTATTGCGATGAGAGATTTCGATATATCACATCGCCACATTGCATCGGAACTATGCAGAGGGGCCGATATCAATACACCATGCGAGAGCCGAACCTGATAGAATTATAAAGGAAAATTGATATAATTTGAAGTCCCATAACAGAGCCATTTTTAATATATTTTCGTTGTATTTCCAAAACACAAAGGGACAGAGCCTTCCGATATGCGATAACGACTTTTGGGCAGACCCGATAGAAGAATGAATTGTAGTTAAGGACTTTTAAGTTTCGAGATATTGAGTTTTGGCAAACTTTCTCTGTGAAAATACATTTTCACTTTGAAAATGGAGCGTCGTCGTTTCAGGAGTTGTAGAGGCCCGTGGCACTCTTACGTTTCAAAATGGGTAGCCACCTCCTCTCCATGCGTTAAGCAATGATGGTATAATGCTAGAAAAGGGATTCAAAGCATGCAGAGGCTAGGGAGACCGAGAGACAAGAACTGAAACGAATAGGTAGCATTGGCTTTAAAGCCACAGACAGAGAACGCAATAGAGAAGCAGTATTGTAGGCAAATTCCGAGACAGAGTTAGCACAGAGACAGAGAGAATTAAGGGAGTCTGTGTACTCATAGAGAACTTGAGAGGTTCAAGTAAGCTCTTGTTATTGTATTCTGTTGTGTGTAAGGATCAAATAGAGCTCACTGTTGTAAAAAGAACTCTGCTTGAAGACATAATAGAGAGGCCACCACTGAAGGCTAGACCAGGAGATGTAGCCAAGGAGTATTGGGTGAGCTCCTCATTAAATTTTTTGTGTTATGTGTTGTCTATTATGTTCTGTTTACTGCTTCATTGTCTGTGCATTTTGCAATCTTATCGAGCCATTGCATAAAATGATATAGACTAATCCAGGCACATAAGTCTGTAATACCTTATTGTTGTCTTAGATCTTATTATCAGATCAAGTGGTATCAGAGCTTTAGGTTGCTAAGGTTAGACAAGCTTGTGTTGAACTGTTTGTGAATGCTAACTAGGTCAAAGCTTAAATTAGGAGAAGGAGAACTGGTTGAAACTAACCCAGAAATTGGTAGAGTCTATCCAGGAAAATGACAGAAGAAATTCCCTTGGAATCAAACTCTCAGTTCATGGACAGTTTCATGACCATGAGAACCATGGTAGAAGAAATGTATATAGAATTTAAGAAAGATCGAAGTGAAAATTCTTCAACTTCTAAACAAGACAAAAGAACAGAAGAATTTATTATAGATGGCCATTCTAAAGGCAAAGGAAAAGGAAAAAAGGCTCCTCTATCCACACCTCCCAATAGCCCTGAAAATACAAAGAAGAAAACATCATTGATTAAATTAAATGTTAAATTTGATTTGCCAATATATGATGGAGAGTTAAATGTAGAGAAGTTAGATAACTAGATTAGGCAGATTGATGTGTATTGCAGGGTGCAAAATATTGACTCAGACAGGAGTAAAATTCAGCTGGCCAGCCTACGCCTTGGAGGAACTGCCTTGGTATGGTGGGAAGGCAGGACACAAGTTGACTTGAAGAAGCATGGTAAAATTCTTTCTGTTTGGAGTGAATTTGTTTCTGCAATTAAAAAAAAAATTCTATCCACTAGCTTATATGCAGCAAGCTATGATGAGTTGGCAAACTCTTCGCCAATTAAGAGGGCAAAGTGTACAAACCTACACTCAAGAATTTAGAAAAAGAGCTTTAATTCTAGGCATTTCTATAGACTCACCTGAAACTTTGCTGAAGTATATAGGTGGTCTACATAGTTATTTGAGGAACACCATTCTCATGTTTAACCCTACTAGCATAGATGAGGTATCTGTTCAAGCTACCCAACTAGAGGCTAGAGGCAAGGATGTGAACCCAAAAATTGGGGGATCATCAAAACCCACTACCAGTAAGAACAAGGAAAAGAGGAAGCAGAAATGGAAAGAGAGGAAGGTAAATGTTGTACAAAAGGCCAAACCTTCATGCACTCTGTTATCACAAAATCAGTACGAAGAGCTGCTACTTAATAAGATCTCATGAAACTGTTTCACACCAGGCTTTATACTAAGGTTTAGCCTCCTTAGTCAGAGAGGGCTCTCTCACAGATTTTTGATATGCTTTAAAGGACAAGAAAGATGGCTAACTCTTTAATTTGTATATGAAATTCATGTTGGTTGGAACAACAAAAATAAGGCTTCTCCCATTGGGCTCATGGAGTCATACATTCCTACAGTAAACAAGTAGCTACTCAATCATGGAAACCAAGGCATATAATGTCTCAATGTTCAAAACATCTACCAAGAATAACCCCAACTCAAAAAACATGCACAGGAAGTCTGAGCACTTATGTGAATTCAGAGTGATTGCATGTTTAGTGAACTGTAAAACAAGATGAATAAAACCAAACCACATATATTCTGAACATTTGAAACACAAGATGAATCTTGGGAAGA
>APFE030029884.1:1092-12325 GCA_000404065.3 Pinus taeda
ACCCCCCTACAGCGAATATTTTACGGGCGGCGTTGCCGCCCCTATTTTGAACTAGGGTCCAATGTGGCGGTACTTTTGAATATAGAAGATAATCAAGCTCCACACCCAACACTGAAATTCTTCGGCCTTCCTGTGGAAGAATGCTACATCAGAAGTGAAGGATTTGTTTTGAATTATTTATGATTTGGGATCTTGTGGTCAATCTATTATCTCCTCTAGGTCTGAACTTTTCAAGAGCATAATGTTGGCTAGTGAAAGCATTTTTGTGTTACAGGACCATTAGGTCTCTTGATCCAAGTTCTGTTACAAGTGGAAGAAGCAACACATCTGTTGATTCCTCTAGGGCATTCATCCTTTAGTCATAATTACAAATAGTGAGAGGTATTTGAAAATCAAGCTCTAATTTCATCTGCGATTTATCTTTTGTAGCTCGATCTGTGATACTACCTTACATCTAATCACAGACAGACTTGCGGTTAGGGCTTGAGACAATGACAAGGTCCGAAAGCAAATACGAAATTTGAGGGAATTCTTCAAGTCTTCCTTTTGTGACTTTGATACCTAAATATATTGTGGCTAGATTAGTCAGATTGAACCCTTCTTAAGATTATACTTATCAGATTCTTGCAACCTTTTTCAATCCAAACTGAAACCATAATCTTTTACAGTCGTTCCTGAGGCATTATCTTTATGAGTGAAAGTATTGGATGTACATTATTATCTAAGGGATTATTTATGCCTTAATTTGAGACCTCAATTGACATGGTGTTGAGATATCCAAAGGATATAAATATACATGTTACAGTGTCACACAAAGGGAATTCAATCTTTCCAAGAAAATTGTGTAGTATATCCCTTTCCATCAGTAGGAAGATAATTCTTTATTAACTGTCATGATCAGTTCAAGGCAACTTATATAGGAAATTTATGATAAGTTTAGGTATATTATATGTCTTTATAAACATAAGTATGTTTAACATATATATTTATTGATCCCTATGTTCAAGGTAGGAAATTTGGCAAATTGTTTAATCATCATCTTACAACAATAATATACTCAAAGGCCTTAATGCTTCTAAACAATGGACAAAGGTATTGTATGTAGTGTAGTTCTTCTTATTAACTGAAATTGGATATCTAAACGAGAATTTGTTTTAAACTATAGTAAGGATATCATCAACAACATTGGCCTCATGACCAAAAGTTCATTTGCATAGTCTTGTTTACTTCATCAATTTGGCTACAACAACTTTTTTTATATAAGGCATAGTTAGGGTCTCATCTTACAGAGTTGCAAGGAAAAAGTAGTTTCATCACTGATGGCAGAGAAATTTCCTCATTATTTACAATAGTAAAGGTTGGAAAACACTCAAGGTTTCATCATTAGCAACATTCGCACTTCAAAGACATTTTCATTATACAATTGTGATATATAAATTCAAAGTCTTGTGAAAATTTTGTAAAGGCATTATTGTACAAGGAATTGTAGGAGCCATTTGGTCTTAGGGTTTATTGTTGGGACAATGGTTTAGGTCTTAGGGGTTTTTTTCATTGGAAGTAAAGTCATTGTGTATCATTGTAAGTGGACTATTATCCCTGGTATGGGAGTTGATAATATTCTATTAAATTTTTGTCATTTTTAGGGTGGTAGGGTGGTGCTAGGGAGGTGGTTGAAGTCACCTTTAGGTTGGATCCTAAAAACACTTCAAGGTGGTAGGGTGGTTCTAGGGAAAGTTATAGATTTCTAGGATGTTGGAGCATCCTCTTAGCTGACTATTGATAAAACCAGGGCATTTGGGTGTCCTTCTAGTGGGAGTTGGAGAATGAATGTTTTGTTAGAAATTTATATATTACAAAGCAATGGAACACATAAAATATTGCAGAAACACAACACAGAAAATGCATAAAACAAGAGAGAGACACAGATATACATGGTTCACCCAATTTGGGCTATGTCCATGTAGAAACATCTAGTCCTTCCTTTTATATTATCCAATAAAATTAAGAGATACAACCTAAAGTTGACCCGCTGTAATTTCCTCTTCGCTCTCACACAGTCATCTCTCTCTTTCTCGCTCAGAATACACATATATTCAGTTGCAATACAATTCCCCCACATATAGCGAGGGGTTGATTTCTAGGGGAAAAAAAAAACCTAAATTAAACATAACTTCTACCGTCAGATCATTCGCCTAATGAACGACCCATATTGACTATGAAATTATAATATTTTACAAGACAATTTTACATCTATTCTTAGCTTCGAGGGCGCTACCCCTAAATCCCCGAGGGGGGACTCATAAAAATCGTTGTCGCCCCCCTGTGGACCCCCCTAGCAGTGAAACAATGGGCTACATTGCCACCCCATTACAGATTGGGGTTCAATGCAGCAATACCTTTAAATAAAGAAGATAATCAAGCTCCACTCCCATTAATATCCCACTTGGAGACTGATTATAGAAACTCCATCGATGATTCATTTGTTGGATAATGACTCCACTTTGGACCCGGTTGTTTCTCATCTTCATCATCATACTTGAAGACCAATTGAAACCGAGAAGAATATCAGTTTCTCTCTAGTTAAAACTTTTGTTAACATATTTGTAGGGTTCTGGCTAGTGTGTATCTTTTCTAGCTTCAATTATCCATCTTCCAACACTGACCATATGAAATGGTACTTGAGTTGTATATGTTTAGTCTTGGAATGAAATGCAGAGTTATTTGCAAGAAGAATGGCACTCTAGTTGTTAGTGCATAACCTGCCCAACTCCTGCTTCTTACCCAATTCATCTAGAAACCTTTGTAACCAAATCATTTATTTACTAGCCTCTGTAGAAGCAACATACTTTGCTTCCATCGTTAAGAGTGCAACAACACTCTGCAATTTTGAAACCTAGCTGACAGTTGTTCCACCTACAATAAACACATTCCCTGTGGTGCTCCTCCTGTTATCTCTATCACCTGCCATATCTGCATCAACATATCCCTGTAGAGAAATGTTTGAACCACCAAATAATAATGCTTGATATGTGGTACCTCTCAAATACCTGAGAATCCACTTCACTACCATCCAATGTTCTTTTCCTAGATTGTTCATATACCTGCTTACAACTCCCATTGCATGTGCAATATTAGGCCTTGTGCAGACCATTGCATACATTAAGCTTCCAACTGTTGATGCATATGGAACTTTAGACATATAATCCATCTCTTCCTGAGTCTTGGGACACATCTCCTTAGTTAGTTTGAAATGAATAGTCAAAGGTGTAGTAACTAGTTTTGCATTCTGCATATTAAATCTTTTCAGCACCTTTTGTATGTACTCACTTTGAGCCAATGTTAATTTTTTATTTTTCCTGTCTCTATTTATTCTCATACCAAGGATTTGTTTTGCAACACATAAATCCTTCATTGCCAGCGTATTTGCCAATTTTCCTTTGAGCACATTTATTTCCTGCATGTTAGACCCTGCAACAAGCATGTCATCTACATACAATAACAATATAATATAGCTGCCATCATTTTGTCTTTTGAGATAAACACAATGGTCAAAGTGACATCTAGAATAACCTTGTTCAGACATAAACTTTTCAAATTTAGATACCACTTCCTTGAAGCCTGTTTTAAACCATACAAGCTCTTCTTTAACCTGCACACTATTTCTCCTTCCCTTTGACCTCATATCCTTGTGGCTGCTGCATATAGATCTCTTCCTCCAAATCCCATGGAGAAAGGTTTTCTTTACATCTAACTACTCAAGATGCAAATCTTCTACTACTACTAGACTTGAAATAGTTCTGATTGAAGCATTTTAACAACAGGAGAAAATATTCCATCAAAGTCTATACCCTTTTTATGTGCAAATCCCCTAACCATAAGTCTAGCTTTATACCTTTTCCTACCTCCATCTTCTTCCTTCACCCTATAAACCCATTTATTCTGCAATGTTGTTTTACCTACAGGAAACCTACTAAGTCCCAAGTTTGGTTAAGTACAAAGGAGTCCATCTCTTCTTTCATGGCTAGCTCCCACTTCTTCCTAATTTCTACCTCCACTGCTTCTTCATAACATTATGGTTCACCAGAATTAGTCAACAATACATAATATAATGAAGGAGAGTATCGTTCAAGGAGTCTACTTATCCTAGTAGATCTTCTAACACCACATTCAGGTGTTTGAGGTGCTTGTTGTTGTTGTGGACGTTGTTGTTGTTCTGGCTATTGATCATTATGATTTTCTGGCACCTTTACTTTTTATGTGATCTCATCAAGCAATGTGTATTCTCTGTTTTCTTTTTCCTGTTTCTTTTCTTGCATCTGATCCTTATACAAAACCTTTTCATTGAATATGGCATCTTTTCTCCTAATGATTTTGTGATTTTCATAATCATATAAGCGATAACCAAATTCATTAACACCATATCCAATAAAGGTACATTTCTTTGATTTTTCCTCAAGCTTTGTTCTATTTTTTTATTAATGTGGACAAAGTATTCACAACCAAAAGTCTTTAAAAATGAGTTAGTTTACCTTTTTACTTGACCATGCCTCCTCTGGAATACCTTCATCCAAGGAACTTGAAGGCCCTTTGTTTATTATATAAAGAACAGTATCTACAACATCTACCCAAAATTGTAAAGTCAATCTTACATGCAATCTCATGCACCTTGCATGCTCCATGATTGTCATGTTCATCATTTATGACACACCATTTTCTTGTGGTGTTCCTGGAACTATCTTCTCTCTATGAATTTCATGCTCTGAATAGTACTTATCAAACTCTTTGCTACAATATTCACCTCCATTGTCTGATCTGAGATACTTCAACTTTTTTCCTACCACATTCTCAACCAAAGCTTTCCATTTCTTGAAAGTACCTGTTTTTGGGAAGATTAGTATTTATAAGAAATGCTAACCCTCTAGGTTTGGTAGCTAACCTAGAAACAACAGTCAAAGAAATTCACTATTTTTCATATGAGTAACAAATAAGAGAAAGATAATGAAAGACCAACATGTAACTTCCGCTTGATTCCTTGCTTGATCTCTCTCTCCTTTGGCCGATCTCGTAACTCCTCCCCGTACTTAACACGCTTGGAGAGTACCTGCACAGTTGTAGAAACAAAGACCCGTTAAAGCATAATGATCTATCACAGCATAAACATCATAGAATCAGAAATATGATAAACAAATGAATGTAATTACAATTAATACAAACAAATGGGAAAAATCTTGAAGAACTTTATTGATAACAAGGAGAATTACAACCCATAAGTCTGATCCAATGCCATCCTCCCAGCTTCAAGCCTTCTTCACCTCATGAATCAGCAAGAACATACCAACAATAACACAATACTCTCACCTCAATATTGAAACTAGTAGCACTTCCTTACAACTCAGAATAATTTAGCCTTCAGATCTCTTGGATGAGGGATCCATTTATAGATGAATGCAGGAAGTTGAGTCATCAATGAGGATGATGAATGCCCTTATATTTTTAGGAATTGGTTCCATGAAAGAGGGGAATTGGAGGTGGTTTCCTAATTCCTTTAGTCATCCTTGGGCGAACTCAGAGGGGCAAGTGACACAGGAGAAGTTTCTAGAAGTTTCCATGAGCAATTGATTCTCAAACTCTCCCGAAATTTTGTCTTACCTTGCCCTTCACACCTTATAGAGGGCCAAACTACGATGCATAGCACTTTGACAGTGTGGTACCTGCTATGCATAGCACCTTAACACAAGGCTTTTTGCAATGATCCCTTTCAGGCACTTTTTGGATGAATTTTGTGATGGAACTTTTGGAGAATGAGGCATCCAAATGACTAAGTTTCTTTAGGGCATAAAACAACTTTATAAGGGGTTGATGAACCCTAATATTATCGACATGTGAGTTGGGGTTGATGTGCCCAAATATGTCTATAACAGTTTCCCCCTAAAGCATGAGGTCGTAAATATCTATGTCCGGTGAAATGCTTTATCATGAGGATCGGAAGTTTCGAACTGGAAGGTGACCTGCATCAATTACAATACAATACATCATGATAATATGATTTTCTCGTGAACTAGCTGAGGGAGGCATTCCCATGCTTAGCTTATAAACTTTCATTACATGTACATAGATCAAATAGTCGTCTACAAATATAGACATGAGATTCTACAGATATAGATTTGTGATCCATGATTAGCATGACCATCTGTGTAAAGCCTTTGTACATTTGTCGCTTTTGTACTCTTGAATATACCACAGCCTGGATGGATGAAACTAGATCCGAGGTCCTCAAGCTCATTCAATCTTCACTCAATGTACAAGTTTAACCATGTGAAAAGATGTTTTGAGATCGAACATGGAGAGACATCGCCTAATTACCAACCAATGATGTAAGTTGTTAATAGGCGCGACAGGGATCATTGATAATGATGATCCTCAAGGTATTATAGTACATTTCACGTGTTGTGAGTAGATGATTCGATGTCAAACACCAAGCAAAATCTTTCAGTTGAAGGCCATTGATGTCAACCTGTCACCAGAAGAGAGAAACTTGCCATTGATGTATGCAAGCTTCAAAGCACCGAAAGGGCGTTTCTAAGTCAACTTCTTGGATGATGAGCTGATGTCGACAAGAAGTGACTTGTCATAGGAGGGTATTAATGTATCCCACATCTACGACACGGAACGAAGTAAATGATCTTTGGAGATGAAAACGAACTGATGACACAAGGTTCAGGAATGCCGGTCATGAAAATGAAGGTTTGTGGTATTGCAACGGATGAGACTTTAGTTGGATGACTTCTCTTGAAAATATCAGTGACACTGAGATGAATTGGTAGCGTTGACCCAAAACAAAAGTGATGGGTGGTGTGATAGACCAACGGTATGATAACCATCAAAAGGAATGTCCCAACCCAGCTTAATCATGGAGATGAAGTGAAAGTGCCATGTTCAAGAGCAAATTGTTACCATAAGTTTTCAATATTTTCCCCATTTTCCCCAGTCATTGCTGACCAGTACCTCTTTATTTTTTTATCAAGCTTGAGTAGGATAACATATGCTTGTTGTATAATTCTCCCTTCAGGCAAACCCATCGCTATTTGATGTTTTAACGAGTCTAGCGACGATGAAACTCGGTCTTGTCTAGATGGACAAATTTGTCGCTATTATTTTAACGAGTTTAACAAAAAGGATAACTCGGTCCTTTTCATGTTTAGAGAGTTTGAAAAGAGATGATAAGAAAACTCCATAAGTTCTTTTTCGTAAGATAATCCCTCAGGTCCGAAAAAGGATAAAATAATACGAGAGAGATGTCGTTTCCAATACTTTAATGAGCTGGAAGAGACAAGCGCTCAACTATCTTTTTCTTGTTTAAAGAGTCTGAAAAGAGTTTAAAGAGGACTCTATAGTTTCCTTTTCATTTTTATATCAAAGCTCGAAAAGAGAATGAAAAGTTTGCTTGGTGGTCAAAGATGCTCAATTCGCCATTAGCATATCAGATTTTGTTTTCAGTCTTTCGTTCTGTTAAAAAATCCATCAAAGATGATTAAAAATACATATTTATGGATGAAAAATGAATAAAACCAACATTTACTTGATTCACATGTAAAAATAAACATAAAAACTAGTTTTAACAATTCATTTTCACCATTTCATTTCTAACATTGGATTTTGGAGCTCTGAAGCGATTTTTCCCCCAAATTTCACCAATCGATTACGAGAGATTTTGTGGATCATTTTTCGCACCGTCAGGGCCAAGTAGGATTTATCCTTATGCTTTTCAATTCTATTCCATTCTTTTTTAGTTTTGGGCAGCTTTTTTCAGTTTTCTAGGCCACTAGGGTTTAACTTCTCGTTTTTTAACCATTGCACCTTGTCCCTATCGAAAAATGTGATGCATATTGGGCTGCTAACAGGAAACCTGCTATGCATAGCACTGTCTTCAAAGAGCAAGTGCAATGGGCATAGAAAACCAAGTTTGAACAGTTGTTTTTCATCAAATTTTAAACTGATTTTTACCCAAGTTGGATCCTAACTTTCCTAATGATTGTGTTTTAGGTATTCATTGGATCAAAATGGTCATTACATGGCGAGAACGAAAACATGAAGAGCAAGACATGATTGCCTTAAATGACCAGGGCACAATAAATGCTTTAAAGAACTGTGGTTTGCTAAAGTTTTCCCGCTTGTCTAGCACGAGGCAACAGATGGATTTGTTGCAGTATCTTGTTCATGCTTGGGATTCTATTGACCAAGTGTTTCATATCAAGGGTAAATCTATTCCTATCACTATCAAGGATATTTATTTTTTAACAGGTTTATCGAGGCGGGGTGCCCCTCTTTCACTATCAGGACTTGCCTCGGGAGGTGAATTAGTGAGAGATTACATTCGTCAGTTCTGTTGGGAAGGATCTCAACCCCGCAGAGATGGAAAGATTCATATCCGAGATGTTATTAATCGACCTTTGAGAACTATCCTTTTTACCCTTTCTACATTGGCCGGCAGTGTGGATTTACATTTAGCAAACAGATCTTATATGCAATATGCCTTGGAATGCCTAGAACTAAAGGTATTCAACTGGTGTGAGGCGGTTCTTCAACTTATGAAAGATCAAATGACCAAAGTGAAGGTTGGAAAGACCAAAAATTTTGGTTATGGGTCTATTTTTATTTCCTTTTCTTTGGAAAGAATCTCGCTCATACAACCATAAAACATTTCTCTAAGAGTGCCTGGACCTAGAGAACCACGAATGCAGCGATGGGTAGACCTTCTGGCTAGGCATGTTGGCTAGTCACAGATTTCATTTTCTTCTACCTTCTTCAAGTGGTTCAACCGTCAGGAGATGGCTTTTACGGAATATCCATATGAGGGGATGGATTTCCGAGGTGATCCAAATTTAGCATTACCAGTCGGGGAGCAGTGGAGTGTTATTGGTAGATTGATTTGACCACACTTTTATTTCTGAGTTTTCATTTTTTTTGTGTTTTTTATTGTTACCAAGACTAAATAAACTCATACGTGTATGCAGATATTGGACCAATTCGACCTGTGGCACGCCCACAGGAAGCAGATGCTCCAGTGGAGGGAGCTGTCGGGAGGGCAGTCCTTAGAGATTTGGGCATAGCAGAGACTTTGGCTTAATTGCAAGATCATGTGGAGAGCTTAATCCTCAGCATTCTGGATGTCCGGATTGATGAGTTACACATGAGGCTGCAATCCCATACCACTGGTGTGCTGAGTCATTGAACGAGGCTCCTACATATGATAGCACAGGTGGTGACTTGTTATCATTAGCATAACTAGTCTAGGATGTTTTCTGCATTCATTTTTGAGTTTCTGGGGTCAGATGACCAATTTTGTCTGGGACACAAAATATTTGTAAAAACTTCTATGCAGCTATCTTTTTGAATTTCGGATTTTTATTGTGGTTGTCAGACTAGGCAGTAACTCCTCAACCAAAAATTGATTTGTATTTATTCCTTCAAGTAGGTCTTCACTATATACATGAGGGAGAGACTGTTCACTTCATCTCTCGATGACTGTTCAAATTACTTATTTATCTATTTACATTATATTCACCCAATCATGAGGATTAGGTGTCAACGTTCCCTCCCTTAATCTAAAGGGATGTTGGTGAGTCCAAGCATCATTTTGAATCGTTCAAGCTTTTCTCTTCCAAGTGCTTTGGTGAAGATGTCTGCAATTTGCTCATTAGTGGAACAATGATGGAGATGGATTGTTTTGGCCTCAACATGATGTCGAATCAGATAATATTTAGTATTGATGTGCTTCGTTCGATCATGGAACTTTGGCTTCTTGGCCAACTTTATTGCAGAGGTATTGTCAATCATGAGTGGAGTTGATTGTACTTGTTTTACCTGCAAATCTTTAAGAATTTTCCTGAGCCATACAATTTCTTTTGTTGCTTCAGTTGTTGCCACGTATTCTGCTTCTATTGTGGAATCAGTTGGAACTGATTGTTTGTGTGATCTCCAGGAGACAGCTCCTGATCCAAGACTCATAGCATATCTTGAAGTTGATACCCCAGTTTCTTTGTCTCCATAAGTCTAAATCAGAGTATCCAATCAAACTGAAGTCGTCCACCTGTGTATACTTGATTCCAAAGTCTTGAGTTCCCTTCAAGAACCTTAAAAATCTTTTTGCAGCAGACCAATGTCCCTCACAAGGCTTTTTCATAAACCTAGAGAGGATTCCAATAGCAAAAGAAATGTCTGGTCTGGTAGTAGTTAGGTAGTTGAGACTTCCTACAAGTTGTCTATACTTTGTTGCATCCTCAAATTCTTTTCCTTCAATAGATGTGAGCTTTAAGTTTTGTTCCATTGGAGTAGTAAGATGATTGCATTTTGTCATGCCAAATCTGTTCAACAGATCTCCAATGTACTTCTTTTGAGAAAGAAATATGGACTTAGGATGTTGAGTTACTTCAATACCAAGATAGTAATGAACATAGCCCAAATCAGTCATTTCAAAAACTTTCCCCAATTCCTTCTTTATGGATGCAATGTAGATTTCATTGTTCCTTGTCATCAAAAGATCATCTACATATACCACAAGATATACAACTGTTTTGCCAACTTTCTTGACAAATAAAGTTGCATCATCAAGATCAAAATGATTGAAGTTGAGTTTCAGAAGATGCTCAGTTAGCTTTTCATACCAGGCTCGTGGTGCTTGTTTGAGGCCATACAAGGACTTCACAGGTTTGCATACTTTATGTTCATGTCCTTTCACAGCAAATCCTTCAGGCTGGGACATAAAAACATTTTCTTTTAGATCTCCATTCAAGAAGGCAGTTTTTACATCCATTTGATGGACTTTCCAACCGTTCTGATCTGCTAGTGCAAAGAGTGTCTGGATGGTGGCCCATTTTGTTGTGGGGGCAAAAGTTTCCTCATAATTGACCCCTTCCTTCTGTGCAAAACCTTTTTCCACAAGCCTAGCTTTGTGCTTGTCAAATGAGCCATCAGATTTATACTTTTTCTTGTAGACCCACTTGCATCCAATTGGTTTGGTTCCTAATGGAGGATCAACCAGCTTCCAAGTATCGTTCTTTATGAGGGCATCATATTCCTTTTGCATCACTTCTTTCCATTCATCATGAGAAGCAACTTCTTTAAGGGAATTTGGTTCAAAATTTGTAGACAAGTTCAATTCACAATCATAAGAAACATCCATATCAACAGGTGAATTAGAGTCATCCACATCACCTCCATTTTGCCGATTTGA
>APFE030029884.1:31621-45962 GCA_000404065.3 Pinus taeda
CCTATTTAAATGGGAGAATTAAACTAGCATAGATCCATCTTTACTCTGGATCTACTAACCCCTGAGAGGTATCAAATATCGTGATATGCAAACTAGCATAGAGTGAAAAAATATTTGATACCTCTCAAGGCTGGATCAAGAGTAAAAATGGATGTTCTAATTTAATGTATGTTAAACATTTTAGCTTGGTTAAAATAAAAATCAACTATTAATTTTATTAATTTTTATAAATTACTAATAGTAATTTTTAAGCTCCAGGTTTATGATAACTCAGGGTAATACCAAGATCTTACAAGATTTTATAATTGAGTAAAATATTCGCCCTGACTAGTGAGAGATTCGCCAAAAAATTATATATACATATTATATTATTGATAAAATCGCCTTCCATTTTTCCTATATACCATGAAGATTCGCCCATTTATTATACTTATAAATTTAGGGGGTGTTCTTAAAATTTTCCCTGCCTATGAAATACTTGTTAAGGTTTTCCCCCTCACCTTACTCTACTTGATTGATCTGACAAGGATTAACCCAAAACAACTTACTAGAGTAGGTGATACTAGTTAGCACACAAGCATTGTGTTTTCATCAAGGTTCATTTCAAAGAGCATGTATTTTCCATTGGCATATCATGGAATGAAGATAACAAGTTCTACATACATAGATAAGATAATAGATAACCAAGTATTGATAACTACACATGTCCTCTTGCACTTTACCCTCGCTTGTTTCAAGAGTCATACATGGTTTCATGTGAAACTAACCTACAAAAGTAAACAAACAAACAAACAAACAAAAAAGCGAAGAGCAAAAGAAAAATGCGAAAGAAAAGCAAGTAAGCAAACAAGCAGACATCAAACAAACATAAAAAGCAAGAAGCAAACATGCATGCAAGGAAGCAAGATAACTAATAAGAAAACACTACCCCCACTCGTAAGCTAACGGTGCATGGGCCTGATCACATGAAGTGATATTTCCAATGCAGCCACCTGTGCATTGGTCGACCCATGTTGTTGAAGGCATGGTTAGCAAACACCGCAGTTGCACGAGCCAGCAAACATGAAAGATATAACAATGAAGACAAACACACTCTGAGTCTAAATGTGTCCATAGAACATAGATGAGTGTAGGCGCATGACATGCAAACTGTGGACTTACCATGGTGTTGTGTGACACTGCATGAAGATGTTAAGCATACACATTCTCTTGACTATGACATGCAAGAAAATGAGAGAAGCAAAAAAGTTGCGTTGTGCACGTGTGCTTGCTGTGTAATATTCCTCCAATGCATGAGCGATGGGGTCATGTAGTTCGAGTGGAGGAAGTGAAATCCATGTGTGGGATTGACCTTCAATGAAGCACTTGTCCTCTCTATTGTCGAATGATGGGTTGACATCCGCTATGATCTGTGACTGATCAACAATAAGTGTATCCATTGGTGGGTTTATGTTTAGGAGATCATCCTTCGCGGTGGGTTTATGTTTAGGTTCCCAATCACACTCATCATGAATGACAACATAGGTTGGTTGTGCAACATCAACTCTGTCGATGGCTCAATCCTCATTCACAATAGGTGCAAATTCCGAAACAGAAGAACACAAAACAGTGCAATCTCGAGTATCAACAGAACATGAAGACAGAGGTGATGGTAACAAATGTATGTGACAATCGATGGGCTTCGCAACCAAATTTTCACGGTAATTGAGAGAAGTGATGCTGAGAGGATTTGAGTGTTGAACAGATGTGTTTGCATGTTCTCCCACATCATTTTGTGGTGGTGAAGATGTTTGATGAGGGGATAGTGGAAAGTCACTTGTGACAATGACTATGTCCATCTGTGATTGTGCAGCTCCATCACCGAAGTATGTTGAGCGAGGTTTGAACTTTAACTTCATTTTGGGATTGACTGATTTGTTAAGTCAGTATTCGAATCTACCCCAAAGTATTGAAACTTCATCTAGATTTTCATAGCTTGAAAATGCAGTACACGAAAGTGCTACCAAAAATCCATAGGCGATTCCTGTGGAGCCTTCCATTGTTTTAATAGTTTTTTGTCAAGAGGTTCTGGATCAAAATTATGGAAAGTAGTTTCAATGATATCATAGAACTGCTCAAATTAGTGCACGTTGTCGAGTGGTAGGTTGTTTCACCATCGTTGTGGGGATTCACGAAGTGTATGTGAAAGAAGAAAGCTGGCCTCTTCATCAGAGAAGTCATCTGCATCATCAATAAATGCATAGAAGTCTTGTAATTACTTAGGCGAGGCCACTTTGCCTTCACCATCATACGTAAATTCTGACGAAAGATCAAAAAAATCCCTCGTGATGTCAATAGGTTCAGCATGAGACAGACATCGTGGAGGGAGGAGTCTAACAATATCCATGACAGATACACAAAGATTCGTAATAGGATGTAAGGGCTCATCTTGTCATCTAGCACTAGAAATGTTGATGGTGTTGGACCTGTCAACATGTCAGGGGATCTCCCCGGTAAGAAGTTCCAACTAGACCTCAAACCATTTGGTGTAGGATTCCCAGTAGTGGGTCGTATGGTATCGCCTTGACTGCAGTTGCGCATAGAGGTAAGTAGGATGTCCTTGTTGGTAGCAAGGGTGTGACCAGCACAACAAGCCAAGGAAGTTGCATGAAGGGTTCTAACACACAGAAAGTGTAATGAGTGCACCCCTTAGAAACTTGTGGAAACATGTAGCTTGGAAGGGAACACACGATAAAATATACATCACAAGTTGGAAGGAAGGTGAACCAACAATCCAAGTGATGGTTAAACCAACAACACATCTCAAAAAGATTCATACATACATATATAGAAAGGGTTTGTACATACATGCGTAAGAAAACAACTACATATATCATTAGAGTAACCAAGAGAACTGAAATACAATAATAATATATGCATGAAATGTGTTGGCTTTGTTATATGAAGAGTGAAAGATCTAATTAGACAGTACAACCATGACCAACCACTAGCTCCAATAGTGGAACATTACAGTCACTCTCGCCTGCTCCTCCAAAGAGATGTAGTAGCTCTGCACTATGGAGAAGCCAAGGCTTGTTAAAATACACTCCATGCTTTCTCTAATATACACTTATAGGAATCTTGGCTCCCAAAATCCTATACAATGAGATATGAGGTTCTATAAATAGCAAAGGGTGGGGTGACCCTTGACATTCCCCTTTGTGACTCTTCACCTACCGTTATTACTCTTCAACTACTACATGACTGTTACATTCGACCATCGACAATTGGTCTTTCACTTTTACAAGATCTGCACATGTACCCATGTGAGACAAAATAGGCTTGAGAAAGCCATGAAAGACACTACTAAGACTCAAACAACTGTGGGAAGACCAACTCTTCGACATCCTCATGATGATCAATGATGGCGACCTAATTCCAAGCTTGGTAGTCTGTGATGGTGTCCGTGTGCTCAATGGTCACATCCTACAGAAAGAAAACTCTCGTCTCCGTTGCATCCGGGTACACTGATATGGAACCTTTATCCAACTCGTCTGCTAACATGCACATCATAGTCTTGAGTGCAGCTGGACCAAAAACATACTGATGCATAGTTTGTGCATTGATCTCCAAGTCTGCACTGGTGGCTACACGCATCAACTCATCAAAGTACATGTCCAACTCCTTTTGGAATTGGTTCTTTGACTTCACTTCGGTCAGTGTGCGAATAGATTGGATCATGTGCGTGCGCACAATGACATCCATGCTTCTAAACACCTTTGAATGCAAAGCCTACAAACTGGTGATGAGCTGTGAGAGTTCGTCATAGTTCTAGATCTGACTCTGGATATTGGCATTCAACTCTACCACCTTCGGCTTCATCATATTTGGAAAATGAAATGGGGCTCCTTTGTAGCTCATTATCCTTGTCTGCATGCAGTCAATAGCAGTGTGCATATTCGACAAGATGTGTTCTCTGCTAGCACAATGCTGCTTCCAGGTGTTGAGATGGACAAATACCCTTATGCACCATGACAAAACTTGAATACAACATTCACATGACTCTTTCGAGGGATGATACTTCATCCAATATCGCTCTGTTCAACTCTGCTTTGGCAGATGATGTAACCTATTCTCCTCCCTACTTGGCCACTTGTAACCCTTGTCCATGTGCTCGTTCTCTGCTATCAAGAATCGAACACTCGAGTTGGTGGCCTTGGCATATTATTTGGTAGCATTGGTCAATGTTGTTGGATGCTTACACATGTTAGATATGATCACTCATTCTTCAAACTACGTAGGAGATGTTTGGACATCTGTAGTAGGCACTCTACATGATTGCACAACTCTGTGTTGTGACTTGTCGAAAGATATGTTGTGTATCTCCACTTTCGAATTGTCTTCAAGGATCTCTATGTCTGTTTGATCACTTGGGACTTTCTCTACTTCCGGATCTGGTTAAGCTGGTGGGGTTACCTCTTGGTTATCAGGCATGAGGTCTGGATCCTAATCTAACTTTAGCTTCACCGTATCCATATCCATATGCTCTAGAATTTGTTTAATTTCTTGAGCTAAGTCTTGCTCCATTGACTGTTCACCATGTCCTCTCTGTGCCAGCTGCTCAGATGAGTTTATAACCTGTATGGGCGCAATTTTGTTAATTTGTGCATGTTGTGCTTCCTACTGTGTCTTTTCCTTTTGCGCTTCCTTCTCTCTTCTGCGCAAATCTTGTTCTTTACAGAGTTATTGCTTCAACTCTTGTAACTCCTTTTCTGTTTCCTCCATCCTCTATTTATCTCTTTGCCTTTGTGTGTTCCTCTTGTAGCATTGTTGCCTCTTAACCTCAATTTCCAAAGCTACTTTCATCACAATTGGATTTGTTTTGAACTTGTAGCTTTGTTCTACCTCTGCATTATCATCAACCTTTCTCTTACCTTTGTCATGTGAAGGTTTGTTACCCTCTCTTGTTGTTGATGATGGTGCTCTCTGAGATGCTGCTTTGCGCTGCTTCGTTAACCATTCCATAGCTATGCCAACTGGTTCATTGAGCCTAAACAAGATGTGATAGTATCTCCATGGGTCTTCCTCAGGCCAATGACACGCCTCATGGATCCAAGGAAATTGCACTCTTGTGCAGTGGTCCTTTACAAAGAAATGCGGGTCATATGGATTGAAACTTTTGGTGCCGAAAGTGAATATTTTGAACTAATCCATCTTGGCATTAGCATGCTTTAGATTATGTATCTTGTACAACCCAATCCACAAAAGAAGAGCAGGCCAAGGTGCCTTCTTCTTCCTGTGCAGTCTAACCGACAACCTTGTCAAGATGTGATACGACACTTGTTGCGTGACAAGATTATCCATGGCAAACTTTGGTAAAATATATGGAGGCTTCTTCACATTGTACATCTATATGAAGGTGCCAAGGGGTGAGGCATACCAATCTGCTATGTCAATAAATGCCTCCATTGCTGCTTACGACATGCAAAGTGGATCCTACTCAAATATCATTTTGCACACGCGGGTGACAAAGTGGTCTAACAACTGTGTGATGAATCCACGAAAGTTGCACCCAAAGAACAATCTACAATAAGTGTGCATAAAGGTTTTGAAGGTGTTCATGCCCACTTCAAACCTGGGAACTGCTGACGGGCATAGATTGCATCCAGAATATAAGCAGACATGTATATTTCTGCTCGTTGACCTTTGGGCAGATGTCAGGCTTCTGTCACTTGTTCCTTCAATCTAAGAGCCAACATGTCATACCAATTGCATGGCCTTCCTTTGCTAGCCAGTTGTTCCAACACAATCACCCAGCTTTGCAGGAAGGTCTTTGTGATCTCTTGGCCATATAAGAAGCATGCAAAGATGACCAAGTACTGATATGCCTTCCACAATATCTTCATCTTGTAAACCAGACTGGGTGTTGTCTTGAACTTGGCTGGCTCTTTCTCCCAACATATCTTTGGAGTTTTTGTTGTTGAGTGTGCTGAAGGTTTTCTCCATTGTGATCACCAGTTGTGGCAAGTGATACATCCCCTGATAGTCCTTCGCCCTAAAGGTAGAAAACTCTGTCCCGGCGACACTGCTCAACATCATCGTCTTAAGATCATTTTGTGAAACAATCTAATGTATCATGCCCACGCATGGAAACACGAGATACTTGCATGCAATATGGTGTAGGTTTTAACCCTGTACATAAATTACCTGCATACGAATTCTAAAACGTAGAAAATAAACAATGCGAGAGCATAACACATAAAACACAAAAACACAGAGTTTTTCCCCTGGATCCCAAAATCGGGACTGCTAGCTTGATCCAGACTTAACAGGAACGCAACAAATTACAGAGATAACCATATACACAAAGATGTAGCGGAAATAATACTTCATTTCATTAATGGAAAATACTGAAATATGCTTACAACCAGAAATGGAAATAAACCAGCTAGGGCGATGGCAGCTTATCTCTGAGAAGAGATGTGTGGCTACATGCCTCTGAACTGTGTTACAATGAGGCTCGAAGGCCTATTTATTGTTGAGAAACAATGGAAAAACCCTTCACATTCCAAAACCTAGCCCTGGAAGATGAAACGCCAAATTGTGGGCCCTGTTTTTGGGTAAGTTGGTACATCAACTTCCCGGGGTCGCGAATTGGTCGTCTTATCTCCGTTTGACGTGCATGATAGCCCGTTGGAAAGATCTCTCTGAGGACTACGACGAAAAAGATAATTTTTAGGTGGAAAAATCCTTGGCGGTAGATTTCCAAAAAAACGTCGTTTAGGGCCTCAAAACGGCTCCGGAAGTTTAGGACCCGAAAAACTGCCAAAAAATAGTAAATTGTGTTGTAATTAAGGAAACTGAAAGAACTGAAAGAAGCACTAGAGGGGATCCACGTGGAATTAGCGGGTGGCCACCAATATCCACCTGGATCATTCCATACGTTATTTCTCAAAAATGAATGTTACTATGAGCGTTTTTCAAGTTTCTGAGGGGGTCTTTGTCTCGAGTTCAACCGTGCATTTGTGGCATGTGCTAAGAACAAGATTTTGATAATCTGTTGTACATGCTATATATATTTATGTGCCTTCTTGTGCGGGCCCTTTACTTACTAGGGTTCATGCCCTTGCTTTAACAATTTTTTGAAAGTTTTATAAACAATGCTTCTCGTGAATGGCCGACTAAAATTTAGTTCAATGCAATTGATTCTGGACCCGACTGTCCAACAATAACATTACTTTGGTTCTTGTCTGTCTTCCTGAGTACTGAATGCTTATACCATTCTTCTGTCAAAAGGACAAGGAACATTTGGAATGTTGAATAAAGAGTTCTTTGATATCCTGAGAGCTTGCTGCACTTTAATTTTGAGATTCTATAAAAAGATTTAGAATCGCTGTTGCAAATTTAGCTAACATTTGGTATTGGAGCCGGTACATTTATTTCCGCCTTGGTTTTGTTCTTGCTTTTGGCTTTCGGCATTTTACTCGTCTGAGATAAAATATATATGTTGGTCTTCTGGAGCATTTCAACACTTTTTAACGAATTGCATGCTATTATTATTTCAAACATCTCGTGTCTTCTTTCCTTTATGTCTGCCTGAATCTCCTCTGGTAGACATTGCGTATTCTTCACCAACTGTCCTTCGCTTAAATTGTAAAGTTTTTCTCGTAATAACGAACATCCGACTGATCATTCTGTAATTCAGTGCCACTGAGAAGACAATAAATAGTCCTCACAATATCCCTGTAATTTAGTATTCTGATTCTTGCTTCAGAAATAGAGAAGTAGCTCCCATGGCAAAACTTTGAGATGGGTGCATAATCAGGGATCACAGAGGATATTTCTTGGTGAGAAGACAGGGATGTAGAAGGATGTAGAAATATATAGACCACATTTTATGGGTTCCCCTGCGGGTGATTCATTGAAACCCTGTCCATTTTCTGCAACAACGCAATTTTGAAAGGGAATTTCCAGAGGCCTAGTAAAGAAAGATTTCATAATGTCAAAATGTTTTCTCTTTGTTCCTGGTATCGAATGGGAAATATTAAGAGAATAATCTGATTTCTTTCCCCTTCCGAATCATTAAATTTGAAGGTAGAAGGACGAAAGCCTGATTTGGAATGCGATGCGGTTAAATACAGGGCACTGCTATGAGGTTTTGATGCATTAGCCTTGGAACTTTGGCCAAGCAATCCAACGCAATTTCGTTGGGTAGTCCAGGAAGAATGATGTCTGAAGACTCTCCATCGCTGTCCTTGAATTTTTTTTTTTTTGAGCTCTTCTTCTCTGCCTCCCGTTGCCGCATAGCTCTCTGTAAAATGGGTATATGGCCAGTAAAGCGTTTAGCGTTGAGAGTGGTTCAATTTTCAAGCCAAACCCACAAGATGATTAAAATTTGATTTAACTTTAAGCTGGTAACGGTTCAATTTTCAAGCAAAGACAAATGCATGACACGATTAAAAGTTGATATTTATTTTTGGCACAGGGGTTCATGGTTCAAGTTGAACTCCTTGACCTATGTTCACACCCTGGCCTGGAGGTTCAGTACCAGATGCTTACTACCGTTCTTTAAGCGAAATTTAAAAGTGGTTGTATAAATAGCAAAACGCCACTTCAAAGATTTTAAGAATCCCTAAAGTTGATTAATGGGTTTACATCAATTAACATCGATGGTGGGTGTTCTCAGAACAGTTCTGTGAGTCACTATCCGTACAGAATATCGAGTATTCTCGTTTTTCCTTACTTATGATCTGCAAGGAGTTGCTCTCCTTGAAATATTTATTTTTCCACTGAGAGAATTGAGGTGTATCTTTATAGCTCAAATGGGATAATTTTAATGCATATATATACCCAAATCACCATATGAATTATTTTATATGGTATTATTCATCATTTTCAAAAGGAGTATATGTGACAACTCAGCAATCAAGGATATGGTCATGATCTATCAGTTTTTGTCATTTCATCCATTATGTAAGAACAATCCATCCAATCAGAGATGTATCACGGCTTCTGGATTTAACTCTCAACTTCCTATTTGCATTATTTCATTATTATTTTGTTCCTTTTGGAACTTTAAGTCTCAAAGAAGCGAGTACTAACAGAAGTTTGGGCCTTTGCATATTTTAACCTTCCATTGTATGGTAAAATTATATTATGTCGGAGATTCATGCTCTTATAGATCTATGGGCATGCTTTGTACAACTTTTCTACCTTTATATTTTTGTTCCCTTGCAATATTCTTGAAGCAAAGGTGATGATGGTTTGAGACATCATTAGGTGCTAATGGTAGGCCATGCACTGTATTCCGTAAAGAATTGCATTTTTATATTTTTCCCACCAGCTCCTGTGAACTTGCCACTTGAGTCATCTATCAGGCTCAGAAATCACGTATTGCTCAAGTACATAACTTATTCATACTGAAGGCACAGGGATTTCTTGCTCTTCCAGCGAATTTATTTTTCCAAAGAGTACTAGAAGTAAAATCTGGAAATTCAGTTTCTTTGACTTTATTGAGATTCATGATATAAGAGCAAGACATATGGTGGGATTTGTAGAATTGTGAATGGAAATTACATTTGGTCTTTTTCAACATACTGCACTTGTATACTAGGTTTCAATACACTGTAATGGTTGTCGTCTTTACGTCAGTAGCATGAAGCATCAAAAGAACATTCCTTAGGTTTTCCTACTTACTTTCATTGTCTCACCACATCTGATCACCTTGACAAAAATTATCCTTTCGTGTCTCAAAACACATGTTCATATGCCAATAAAGTTACACTGTGCGGTAATATGTAGTGTTTTTGGAGCTGCTAGAGCCTAGATCTAGCATGAAGATCCAATCACAAACATAGAATTCCGAGATTCAGTACAAATTTCGGTTAAGGGCTTTTCAATTTTTTATCTGGAATCTGAGATTTAGCACAAATTTCTGTAATGGGTTTGATTTATAAACTTAAGGACGGAGTCTAAAGTCAAGCCAGCTAGCCTTCGAACTGCATTTGCTATGCAAGTGCAAAGTAGATCAATGCTGCTTCAGTCAATCTCTGGGTTTTGTTTATAAATTGAACAATCAATTTGCAGTCATTTAAGGTAATGCTGACTACTTTAGCTTTAATTTTGAAGAATTCTTACTGTCGTTTACCGTAATGCTGACAGTTATATGGAGTTTATTTAAAATTTCATTTTGACTTACTCCTTTCAGTGAACATTATTTTTACTAGTTAAACTTTGTTTATGCTATTTATGTAAAGAATAATGTCTAGTGATCTATATAATTTTAATTAATTAGAGAATAGCCACAACATCTTTAATTAAATAAAATTATATATTTAGATTGGTTAGATCACATAAAGATTATTTAGACATTAAATTGTAATTAATTAGACTAAATATAATAAATTTTATCCCACAGGAATTTTATTATATTTGTGTAATTAATTAGGATAAAATTTCATAACCTACCCACAGGAGTTATGAATGAATAGTTTTATCATAAAGTTCAAAACAATGAATAATTGAATATGCTTGAATTAAAAATTTTGCCCACATGCAATTTTTATGTCATTAGATTCAATTCTGAGCATGATTTACATTGGTAAAACATTAAGCCTCAATTTTATCGGATGTCTCCGAATGAATAATTGAATCTGCTTGAATTAAAAATTTTGCCCACAGGCAATTTTTATGTCATTAGATTCAATTCTGAGCATGAATTACATTGGTAAAACATGAAATTTTATTAAGCCTCAATTTTAAGTTTCTTGAAAATGACTTAATCAGTGGGAGCGATCAAACCAAAAACATAGTTTCTGAGAAGGATCATTCAGAATCTCACACTTCCACTCCACTATGGAAGCTGAGTTCGTCTCCTGTTTTGAGGCTACTTTACATGGTGTATGGCTTAAGAGTTTCATTTCTGGGTTTAGAATTATGGATTCTACCTCTAAGCCATTGAGAATATATTGTGATAATTCAGCTGCTATTTTTATGGCTAAAAACAACAAAAGTGGGAGTCGAAATAAACACATCGACATTAAGTATTTAGCTATAAGGGAACTTGTTAAAAAAAAGAAAGTGGTCATTGAGCACGTCAGCACTGAGTTGATGATCGTTGATCCTTTGACTAAGGGCATGCCACCATTTAAATTCAAGGATCATGTAATGAATATGGGAATTGGTTCCATTATGTAGTTTCTCATTGTATGGACAATGTTATTTTAATGAAATTCTTAATTATTGTGATGTTTTTTCTCATATTTATGTGCACCTTAAGTTGATTTGAGAAAATTCATTTAAGAAGGACCAAGAATAAACATAAGGTTTATTCATTAAGAAATGTTGCCACATAAATTATAATAAGAATAAATACATAGTAATACATGGAAGATAATACTCGTCATTAGAGGACTTATCGCCATGATTCATGTATCTATTACTTAATACAGATTATCAATGGTTTTTAAGTTGAGACATTAAGTTTGGAAGTATGGACCAAGTGGGAGAATGTTAAGCTCCATTAATGTTTACCTACAGTTATGGAACTAAACTGCAGTCTTTCCTTAATTTCTGGAAACCAACTGCAGTAGTTTCCTTAAATTAAGGAAATCAACTGCAGTTAATTAATTTTCTGGTTGGAGCTTCTGAAGTGGTCCATTACTCCATCTGGAGTTCTTTACCTTGATCTGTGGAACAACTGACACATAGCAATTAGAAGCTTGATGGAAGCTTGGCTATAAATTCATCTGTTTGGTCCCAAGCTAGCATCTCAATCCCCTTCAGTTGTTTACACCATCTAGCTGAGAGAGCATAGCTTGGAAGTGCCTTCAGATTTTCTGTGATTTTTATTTTGCTTGGATTGAAGCTGGAGTGTTGTTGAAGTGAAGAAGCAAGTGGACTGTGCAGCAGGAGCGTCATCAATGGCTGGAGGTAATCCTGAGCATTGAAGCTTAATTTTAGTATTCTTTATAGAATCGCTGTAAATTTTAGCTTACAGAATCAACTAATCTCAATCCCTAATGTTTTAGGTTAAATCAAAACCCTTAATGTCCAAACTATTATCATTATATTTTAAGTGATACCAAAGTTGTTAATCCACTTTATTAATTCCTCATTTAAAAATCCAAGAGTTAAAATGATAAAATAAAAACTTCAGTGACATTAACATGGATCAAATAACATGATACTTTTTTAACATTAATAGGGAATCAAATAAATCTACATGCATCATTTTGGAGTGGTTACAGTTATAATAATTTCAACATAACAAGATCAAAGTTTTTCTCGTTTACGTTGGGCGATTCCCGGAATCCCCTGGGTGCCATTATATTTTAAATTTAGGAATTTTATTTTGAATCTAATTCCTCTAAATTCCGGCAAAGTATCACTTATTCTAGTGTCACCCATTATGATTTTCAACTATAGAACAATAAACTTTATTTCTTAATTCAAAAAAAATATTATTTTCCAACCAGAATCAACTAAGCTCAACCCCTAATGTTTTAGGTTAAATCAAAATCCTTAATGTCCAAACTATTATCATTATATTTTAAGTGATATCAAAGTTGTTAATCCACTTTATTAATTCCTCATTTAAAAATCCAAGAGTTAAAATGATAAAATAGTAACTTCAGTAACATTAACAGGGATCAAATAACATGATACTTTTTTCACATTAATAGGGAATCAAATAAATCTACATGCATAATTTTGGAGTGGTTACAGTTATAATAATTGCAACATAACAAGATCAAAGTTTTTCTCGTTTACGTTGGGCGATTTGCGGAATCCCCTTGGTGCCATTATATTTTAAATTTAGGAATTTTATTTTGAATCTAATTCCTCTAAATTCCGGCAAAGTATCACTTATTCTAGTATCACCCATTATGATTTTAAACTATAGAACAATAAACTTTATTTATTAATACTTATTTATTAATTCAAAAAAATATTATTTTCCAACAAGAATCAACTAATCTCAATCCCTAATGTTTTAGGTTAAATCAAAACCCTTAATGTCCAAACTATTATCATTATATTTTAAGTGATACCAAAGTTCTTAATCCACTTTATTAATTCCTCATTTAAAAATCCAAGAGTTAAAATGATAAAATAGTAACTTCATTGAATCAAATAACATGATATTTTTTTAACATTAATAGGGAATCAAATAAATCTACATGCATCATTTTTGAATGCTTACAGTTATAATAGTTGCAACATAGCAAAATCAAAGCTTTTCTCGTTTACGTTGAGCGATTCCGGGAATCGCCCAGCTGCCAATATCTTTGAAATTTAGGAATTTTAATTTGAATCTAATTCTTTTAAATTCCGGCAAGTATCATTTATTCTAGTGTCACCCATTATGATTTTCAACCATAGAACAACAAATTTTATTTATTAATACTTATTTATTAATTCAAAAAAAAAAAAATTCCAACCAAAATCAACTAATTTCAATTCCTATTGTTTTAGGTTAAATCAAAACTCTTAATGTCCAAACTGTTATCATTATATTTTAAGTGATACCAAAGTTGTTAATCCACTTTATTAATTCCTCATTTAAAAATCCAAGAGTTAAAATAATAAAATAGTAACTTTAGTAACATTAACAGGGAATCAAATAACATGATACCTTTTAACATTAATAGGGAATCAAATAAATCTACATGCATCATTTTGGAGTGGTTATAGTTATAATAATTGCAACATAACAAGACCAAAGTTTTTGTAGTTTGCAATTCCTGGAATCGTCTGGCTGCGAGTATATTTTAAATTTAGGAATTTTAGTTTGAATCTAATTCCTCTAAATTCCGACAAAGTATCATTTATTCTAGTGTCACCCATTATGATTTTCAACCATAGAACAACAAACTTTATTTATTAATACTTATTTATTAATTTAAAATATATTATTTTCCAACCAAAATCAACTAATCTCAATCCCTAATGTTTTAAGTTAAATCAAAACCCTTAATGTCCAAACTATTATCATTATATTTTAAGTGATTCCAAAGTTGTTAATCCGCTTTATTAATTCCTTATTTAAAAATCCAAGAGTAAAATGATAAAAAGTAACTTCAGTAACATTAATAGGGAATCAAATAACATGACACTTTTTTAACATTAACAGGGAATCAAATAAATCTACATGCATCATCTTGGAGTGGTTACAGTTATAATAATTGCAACATAACAAGATCAAAGCTTTTCTCGTTTACGTTGGGTGATGCCCGGCTGCCAATATATTTTAAATTTAGGAATTTTAATTTGAATCTAATTCCTCTGAATTCCGCAAAGTATCATTTATTCTAGTGTCACCCATTATGAATTTCAACCATAGAACAACAAACTTTATATA
>APFE030029884.1:47588-59302 GCA_000404065.3 Pinus taeda
CGAAATTTTAAATTTTAAATTTTACTAGCATTTTTTAAAAATGTTGAAAATTGACACTAAAAAAAAGCCATCATTCCACTATCAATACTTTTCATTTTTAGGGTGTTTTTTGCACAATTTTTCCACAAAAAAATCGTTTTCACTACCATTTTTAAAACATGTTCAAAATTGACCCTAAAAGAAAAAACCATCTTTCAAGTATACACACTTTTCATTTTTAGCACTATTTTTCATGTTTTTTCGGGGTTTTTGAGCCAAAGTTCCCGTTTTGAATTTATAGTTCCCGTTTTGAATTTATAATTCCCGTTTCAAAGTTTACATTGTTTTAAAGAGAAATTACCAAGGACTTTATGTATGGCAGTCAATCTTCCTTAATGTTGTGTTCAGTGCATTATGATCGCTAAGGCGGCAGACTCGGCTTCCTAGGGATAAAGGATTTAAGCCTATTGGGATCTCCCACTATATACGTGACGGTATAGGGAGCACAAGTCCATACTAGCACTTATCGTAACAAAGAGGAGGAATCACCAACCTTCAGTGAAAACGATAGCCACTAGGTTTAACGACGCCAGAACACATCTCTAGCCTAGACCTCTAAATGTGTTGCGTTAGATTCCAAAGCGTTGTTAAGTTAATTGAGATTCATTTTAAGTTGATATTTCTTAAAAATTTTCCTTTGAGGGTTCACCGCGAAATGTGTTCTGAAATTCCTAAAGATGCATCTAAAATGATAAGCAATCTTTTTGTTTATGTTCAACAATGAAAATCCTAACTACTAGGGATAGAGCATAGAGGTACTTTTAAAGCGAACACCAAAGGGCACACACTAGTGCAATTCCCTAAGTCATTCTTTTGTGCACACAAACCAAAATTCTAGAATGCAAATGCATGTATTTGTTTTCAGCTTTCCTTAATGTGAATGATTCAAGAAGGAAAACTAAATGCAACAATGATTCAAAATTTTTCACACAAAATGTCAATTTTCGACAATTTTTCTTCAAAGAGAGGAAGGAAGACTCAAACGACACTTTCAAGTTTGAAGAAATATCTTTTTGACACTTTGAACGAAATCAAATCAAATTCATAAAATAGATTAATTGATCAACTACGAAGGACGATTTTACGATACTTCATTTTTTCGACGAAAATTGAAGACTTTACGACACTTTTTCTATTGAAACGAAAAATCGATTGACACTACTTTTTGACAATGGATTGTAAATGAAAAAAAAACATGCAAAACATTCACCAATACTAATCCAAATAGAGGCCGATCTAAGTGATGAAAGTTGGCTTCAATGATGAGACATTATTCATATTCAGCAAGCAATCAAACAGAGATGAAAACTAGTCAAAAACCTCAACTCCTAGATGGGAAAATTGAGTTTCAATCAATCATTGCAGGTTCTGGTGATAGACAGTGTGATGCATAGCACTTTTTCCATTCAGGAACTGCTATACATAGTAGATTATAGTTCAAGACAGTGCGATGGTCACAGGGAGCGATTCTGAAAGTGTTTTTGGCTCAAATTTGATGCAATTTTCAATGGATTAAGCTTGATTTCAATGAACAATAACAAGTAAAGTGTAATGGAATGTCCTAAGAGACTACTAAGCTATCAATAAGGGAATTTTGATACTTTTTGCAAATCAAATGCTCAAGATATAAACTAAACTAGAGATTGACTGAAGTAGGATTTATCTACTATGCAATTGTAGAACAAAAGCGGTTCGAAGGCTTCCTGGCTAGCTTCAAACTTTGTCTATAGTTTATATAATTCATCATAGAGCACAGAACAGCAAAAAACAATCATCGTCTCCCCAGTATGCTCACCAATTTGTTTCTGGGAAAATTATTATTTCTAAGAAATTCTAACCCTCTAGGTTTGGTAGCTAACCTAGAAACAATAGTCAAAGCAATTCACTATTTTTCCTATGAGTAACAGATAAGAGAAAGATAATGAAAGACCAACCTGTAACTTCAACTTGATTCCTCGGTTGATCTCTCTCTCTCCTTTGGCCAATCTCGTAACTCCTCCCCATACTTAACACGCTTGGAGAGTACCTGCACAGTTACAGAAACAAAGACCCGTCAAAGCATAATGATCTATCATAGCATAAACATCATAGAATGAGAAATATGATAAACAAATGAATGCATTTACAGTTAACACAAACAAATGGGAAAAATATTGAAGAACTTTATTGATAACAAGGAGAATTACAACCCATAAGTTTGATCTAGTGCCATCCTCCCAGCTTCAAGCCTTCTTCACCTCATGAATCAGCAAGAACATACCAACAATAACACAATACTCTCACCTCAATACTAAAACTAGCAACACTTCCTTACAACTCAAAATAATTCAGCCTTTAGATCTCTTGGATGAGGGATCCATTTATAGATGAATGCAGGAGGTTGAGTCATCAATTAGGATGATGAATTCCATTCTATTTTTAGGAATTGGTTCCATGAAAGAGGGGAATTGGAGGTGGTTTCCTAATTTCTGTAGTCATCCTTGGGCAAACTTAGAGGGGCAAGTGGCACATGAGAAGTTTCTAGAAGTTTCCATGAGCAACTGATTCTCAAACTCTCCTAGAATTTTGTCTTACCTCGCCCTTTGCACCTTATAGAGGGCCAAACTGCGATGCATAGCACTTTGACAGTGTGGTACCTCCTATGCATAACACCTTAACACAGGGCTTTCTGCAATGATCCCTTTCAGGCACCTTTTGGATGAATTTTATGATGGAACTTTTGGAGAATGAGACATCCAGATGACTAAGTTTCTTTAGGGCATAAAACAACTATATTAGGGGTTGATGAACCCTAATATCATCGACATGTGAGTTGGGGTTGATGTGCCCAAATATGTCTATAACAGTACCAAATAAATCATATTTATTTCGAATACAATAAATCCAGGTTTTTTTGGTTGCATTATCAATAAAAGTAACGTAATAGCGAGAGCCACTGAGAGATGATACATGAGCAGATCCCATAAATATGTATGCACAAGCTCTAATTTTTCGCTCTTCTTTTCTTTCCCAACTCTATGCAATCTGACTCTCTTCTGTTTTCCATAAACGCAATTCTCACATAATTCCAAATCAACATACTTCAAACCTGGTAACAAATTTCTTGAGTGAAGAATATGCATCCCCTTCTCACTCATGTGCCCAAGCCTATGATGCCACAATGTTGTATCTGCTCCTACAGAGGTTAAATCATTAACAGAATTAGAAATACCATTGCATAAATACAATGTACCAACCTTTTCTCCTTTTTCTATTACCAGGGCTCCTTTAGTGACCTTCCAGGTTTTATCTGTAAAAGTAGTTACATAGCCTTCACCTCCCAACTGCCCTGTTGAAATCAGATTTTTCTTCAGATCTGGAACATGTCTTACCCCCTTCAATATCCATTTGTTTCCATTTTGTTGTTTTATGAAAAGTTTACCCATTCAAATGATTTTACAGGGTTTATCATCACCCAAACGAACTGTTTGGTCAATTTAGTGTGTCCTAAATTGCTGCATTTAATTGTCAATCTAGGATTCGTAAGCTGACGAAGTGCACCGCACTATATGCTCAAGATAAACTATCTCTTACTTTTTGTCGTTTTTGGTTTTTTTTTTTGTGTTATGGGGGTTTTTATCTTGGTTGGTTTCCTAATGTGTGAAGAAAATTCTAAAAGATAAGTATGGATATAAATGTTCAAGGCAATGATGTCCTTTATATTGATTTCCCCAACTGCAGAAATATGCAATGACAAAATTAACTCCTAACAAAAAATGAAAATGTACCACTATTCTAATCAAACAAACAGTGAGCTATTGATCATGAAACCTAGTATCCTTGCTGATATCTAAATACAAAAGAAACTGTACTCAAAGAAATCCAAAAATTGCAAACAAAGTAAAGCTAGAATCAAATTACATCAGTTCATCCTCTGACCCCTCACCATTAGTCTCACTATGGCTTTCAGAGGTAATCATAAACAACTTGAGCAATCTGATATCTAATTTGCAGGAAAATAAACTAATATCAAATTACACACTCATACTTCAATCCCTCGCCATTAGTCCTACTATGGCTTTTGGAGGTAACTGAAAATGACATGAGAAATTAAATAACTAACTTGCAGAACAATAAACTAATATCAAACTACACGTTTCATACTTCAATCCCTCAGGAGGTAACTGATAATGACATGAGTAATTTAATATATAATCTAACTAATAAAGCAAATATACAAAACTGAAATAAATAAAACAGTGCTGGGATTGAAAACTAAGAAAAATAAATCAGCAGAAGGACAAGAATAATTCCATGTCATTAGTCATTGTGAAAGCTACGTGCAAATGCCCGGGCTGCCTAATCTGGAACAAAGGCAATAATCAGTTAACAACAATATAAAGCATGAAAATTTATGGACAGAAGTAAAACATGTAGACCATAAGCAATGCAATATATATACATGAATGATTATGGCATAAGGAATGTAAGACAATAAAGCATGAAACTATACAGCAATGAACGAAACCTCAGCTTGTACAGGGGCCCTCTGCACAGTCCTCGGGCAACAGCTATTAACCACAAATTGAGCTTATAAACAGAGTCTTCTCATGCATTCAAAATGCAGCCATAACACAGAAATAAAGTCACGGCACAGTGGGCTTGTTAACAGTCAAAAATTACATTACAAAGACTATCTAATATGTGTATGAGAATGCATTATTTATAAAAGAGGATGTCATAACTAATTTCCTACAATCTGCATTGATAAAAGACACGTGAAAAACCACGTCCAGGAATCTAATGTTATGGTTGCCGTGAAGATTAAATCTTTGGAGGATGGCTGTTGGATTCGGCTCATGGAGCAGTCCACAGGTGTTGATATGTCTCCTGAGATTGAGGAATGGCCACGCAAATCTTCACGTGGTGAAAAACAGAGTTTCATCACCGTAGGACTCTTAGGTTGACCACCGCTTTGCCCCCCGTTGACTATGGCCTCTTTTGATGAATTCGACTGAGCCAATAGGACTCGGTCCATGTCCACATTGTTTTCAACTTGCCCATGTGGCTCAATTCACCTGAAGACACCTGCAATATAGACTTTGACAAAACAGCTGCGAAAAGTTGGGCTAGCTGCAGAAAGTGACAAGATTCCGCAGCTCATAAACAAAAATCTAGTTCAAATAGCAACACAAACACATAGTCAAGAAACCACTTTAAATGCTCTTTTTTAGCTAATATGCAATGATATTGATGACTTAGGAGGTTCAGATGAATGGAAAGAAGTTAGAAAAATGTGTAGGAAAGGTGCAAGTTTGGGACTCAACATACCCCCACTGTGAAGGTGTTGCATGTCCTCATGCAAACAAAATTTTGACTATCCTCCCTTCAAATCATATGTTCTAAAGCTTCTGCCAGTACATCCAGCCCTCTTCCTCTCTTTCTTGGTGCTGCTAACATCCTAGGCTTCTTCATCAAGCATCTGAATTTAAGACTGATCAATGCTCTACTTATCTTTTTGCACTTTTTCTTCAATTTCTTGTTCTTTTTCTGCCAGAGTCTGAGGTGTAGCATGGTATTATCATGGATGATCTTGTCCAGTTTGCTCTGCTCTTTGAGTGCTTCATTTTCTTTTTTAATATGTCTATTTAAAACCTCCAAGTCAAAGACTTCTTGTTTCAACGATTGGACTAGAGCTTCTTGTGATATGTGAGGCTGAGTGGATGAAGTGCTAGGACCCGTGGCTATCCTTTCTAAGGATTCTATGTAGTCATACACCTCTTGCTGTCTTGGATTTATTTCGGGTGTCGTTTTCCTTGCGCTGTCCCCAGAATGCTGTGGAGGAGAATTGACTTCAAAATCTGGCCGAAAGGGACTCATCTCGACATCTTGAGGGCTAGTTTCAATGTTTGATTGAGAATGAGGTGGACTACGGCTAGCTAGAGTTTGTTCAGGTGTTCCTCCTCCCAAATCAATAAAATGGGGTCCTTTTGTTTGTGCTTTTCTCCATTTTCCCTTAAGTCTGCTGCTTCTTCTTAAATACTGTGGACTACTATCTTCTTCCTTTTGTTTTTCTTTTCCTTTCTTTTTGGCCATAGCTGACCGTTCCTACAGATGAACTAGTCTCTGAAAGAATATTTGATGGTCTTCTTCTGAGGAAGGCGTTTGATGCACAACCTCAATGCTTCTTTTCTCTTTTGATTTTGTTGGCTTTTTACACTCGGTCTTTCCCTTCCTCCTTCTAGACAGTCTTTCTTCTCTACTAGTTCTTTCAATTGTGTTAGTAGGAGTGCTTTGAGTTTTATCACTTGTTCTCTTTCTTCTACTTCTTTTTGATGTACTTCCTTCAGGGGTTTCTTGGGGTTCTTCAAAGAAATTTCTAATTAAAAATTCCTCCCAGGTGTCCCTTTTCTCTTTTAGTTGTTTTTCTATCAAGATTTTCATGAGACCATGGTGATACAAATGTGGTTCTATGTCCCCTAGATGCTTTTGGACGGTCACAGACATCTTTTTCAAACTGTTTAGTAAAAAGTATGGCAGATTGAGGGTCTGGTTGTCTAGGAAATTTATCAACAGTCGTGTATGGTACATGTACATTGCTCCAAAACGTCCCTCACAGGTGATAAACTTTTGAACAACCAACAGTAAACTAGCCCACTCTTCTTTTAAAGCATGAACAGGAATTCCCTTTTTGAAAATAGTAACATCCATACATGGGTTACGTAGGATCACTCTCCAAGCTTCATCGCCAATACTCTTGTTCTTAAACCAACATTCGCCTTCTTGGGGAAGTTCCGTGGCAGCTGCTATGGATGCTTCAGTTACTGTGAATTTTAGGTCTCCAATTTCCACCTCTAATCCATCAAAATACCTTGCAAAAGCCTTTGTAACCTTCTTATGGTAGCCTTTAAACTTTTGAATAAACCGAAGCCATTTTGCCTTTTTCAATATGTCCTTCACTTGCGGTATCCTTCCATAAATTTGGGGCCCTCTGGTTCTACCCTCAATAGCCGACCCATCTTTTCTTATGTTTTTTAAAAATCGTCTTTGTGAGGAGGGTTTAGCAGAGGTAAGACGGCTAAATTAGTGGAAATGAACAAGGTTTATGAAAGAGACCAGTGACTGTAAGTGGATATCAGAGAATAGGTACATGGAATGAAGCGGGACAGAGAGCACAATGGGGTGAAGTCTTATGTGAGCACCGTGGAAATGCAGCCGTGAGGTCAATAGAACAGTAGGGGAGGTAAAGTGCATCCGACAGTATTTAAAATTGGGTGGTTGTAGAGTAGACGCAAGCACATTTATGAAATGGTTGTGGATTTTGTGTGGTTGAGAGAAGCTGTAGTCAAATCAACCACATTCCATAATTACAAGTGGAATATCAAAAGATAGCCGAATGCGAGTGAAGACCGAAGACTTGATTATGAGGCTGTTTAGAAATGAATGCAAGGATTGTGGGAAATCATATAGAGATCGTGAAACGGTTATGAGCTATCAACACAATCATTGCATATTATGGAGCTATGGTTTAAGAACTATGCAAAAATGTGTTTGAATTCCATTTAAAATAATTTTTTGCTCATACCTTGGAATGTTTGCCATTTTGCATTAGTCTTCAATTAGTTGCTCCTCTTTGATACTTTTGAATACCTCATGTCTTCATGATATGTCTTCATACCTGCATTTGATTTCATGATTGTTGAACTAACATCTGACTATAAATTTTTGAAAAGCAGAGTGGTGGCTGCAGAAACACAACTGGCTGCGGAAACTGACTCTAGCTGCGAAAACTGATCCAACAATCTTATAACTGAATGAGATGTATAAACGATAACTGAATGGATGAAAATGGTCATAAAAACTTTTATTGATGGAATGAAATGGAGTTGAAATGAAGTGGTGTGGAATGGAAATGAGATGGAGTGGAATGGAAATGAAATGGAATGGAATAAGAAAATGAGAAAGAGAGAGTTTTTTTTTGGAAAACATAGGGTGTCAGGAGTTCCTGATTTTCACCCTGTGTTTTCTGTATAAGACTGCCAATCAATGATTGGTTTTCAGGCTTATAATTTTTATTTTATTTATTTTATTTCTTTTTTTTGAAAGGAAAAGAACAAAGCCTAGGCTGGTGGAGAAGAAGGATTCTTCTTCACCAGCCTTATTGCAGAATTATCTTGAAACATCTTGACAAATTCTTCTTTTGAGAGTGGCTTATGATAGATCTTTAATCTGTGGCCATTCGCAATAAGAGGAGTTTGAGATTCATCAATGGTCTCACAATAAGACTTTGACAATCTCATATAGCCCAAGCCAATGAGTCTCAAATTTGCCTTTAAAGTCTTTAAACTTAGAATCAAATAGCAATGCCCAGTCTCCTTCTTGAAACTTTCTCTCTTTGATATATTTGTCATGCCACTTGGCTATTTGATATTGAACTAGATCAGTTCTTAGGATTGCTTCTTGTCTGATCTCATCTAGCTCATTCAACTGCTCCATTCTATGCTTTTGGGCTTCTGATAGATCCATCCCCAATTGAACTGCCATCTTGAAGGTTTTGACTTGGAACTCGATAGGGAGCAGGACTTCTTTCCCATAAACAAGTTCATAGGGAGAATGTCATGTTCTATTTCTCCATGTAGTTCTGTAGGCCCACAAGGATTCAGGAAGCCTTTCTGCCCAATCTCTTCTGTGTAGATGAACAGTTTTGGTGATGATACTTTCAAGAACTTTGTTTGTAGACTCCACTTGACCATTTGCTTGCGGATGGTAAGGAGTAGATCTTCTGTGTTTGATTTTGTATTCTTCCATTAGCTTCTCCACCAGGTTGGATGTGAATTGGCTTCCCTGATCTGTCACAATTTCTCTTGGAAAACCAAAGCGAGTAAAAATATCCTCATAAAGAAAATTAACAACTGAATTTTTAGCATCAGAAACTAACGCTTTGGCTTCTACCCATTTCGTGACATAATCAGTACATACCAATATATACTTCTTTTTCTTAGATGGTGGATTAATAGGTCCAATGAAATCTAAAGCCCTTTTTTCAAATGGTTCGATGAGTACCTGTGGTTGCAATGGAATTTCATTTGAAAGGGTAGGTTTCCTTACTCTTTGGCAGTTGTCGCACCTTTTGACATATTGTTTTGCATCTTTAAAAAGGGAAGGCCAAAAATATCCCAAAGAGAGAATTTTATAGGCTATCCTTTTGTCAGCAAAGTGTCTGCCGCATGGTTCATCATGACATGATTTAAGAATATCTGGCATTTCATCCTCCCTAACACATCTTCTGATCACAAGATCTGGCCCTGCTTTAAACAATTCGTTAGAAATCCATGAATATTTCGAACTCTCCTAAATAATTTTTCTTCTCTCACTTAGAAATAAATGTGGAGGCAGTTTCCCTGTAACCAAATAGTTAGCAATATCTGCATACCAAGGGGTCTTAGTAGTTACTGCAAACAAATATTCATCAGGAAACTTATCCTCTACAGGAGAATATTCTTTAGTATTCTGAATCCTAGACAAGAAATCAGCTACTGTATTTTGTTTTCCTGGTCTATCCAACACAGTAATATTGAATTCCTGCAAAAGTAGGAGCCATCTTGTCACTCTGCCATTAGTAACAGGTTTGTTCATTAGATATCTAATCGCATAATGATCAGTATGAATAAAAGTTTCATAGCCTGTTATATAATGTCTAAACTTATTATTTGCATGAACAACAGCTAAGAACTCTTTCTCGGTTCCGGTCACAGTATAATTCAACTCAGTGGGAGTTAAATTTTTAGTGGTATAGTAAATGGCATAAGGAACTAAATCCTTCTAACCCAACATAGCTCCTAGAGTTGTATCTACAGCATCTGTAGAAATATGGAAAGGGAGTTTCCAATTTGGTCCTCTCAAGATAGGTGCTTCAGATATTCTTGTTTTCAAAGTTTCAAAGGTTGTTTGACAATCAAGATCCCATTTGAGTTCACAGTCTTTTGTAAGTAGTTTGAAGAGTGGAGATGCTATTTTAGTGAAATTTTCTATAAATGTTCTATAATATCCAGTAAATCCTAGAAAACTTCTAACATTTCTTTGACAACTTGGAACAGGCAACTTGGAGATGACTTCAACTTTTGATCTATCAACCTTAATCCCATCTCCTGAAATATGATGCCCCAAAACAATACCTTCAGTAAACATCATAAAGAATTTTTCATGGCTTAATGAAAGGTTTGTTTCTTTACATATTACAAGTACTTTTTCCAAATTTGCTAATGCCTCCTCAAATGAATTACCATAAATTGTAAAATCATCCATATAAACCTCTACACAATCATGGATTAGATTAGAAAAAATTCCTAGTACTACTCTTTGGAATGTTGCGGGTGCATTACATAACCCAAAAGGAAGCACTCGATATGAAAACATTCCCCATGGACAGGTAAATGTGGTCTTATCTTGATCTTCAGGTGCTACCTGAATTTGATTATAGCCACTAAAACCATCCAAAAATGAAAAGTACTTTTTGCCTGCTAATGTATCTAATATTGATCAATAAAGGGTAAAGGAAAGTGATCCTTCAAGGTTGCTTTGTTCAATTCCCTGTAATCAATGCAAACTCTCCATTTACCATTCTTTTTAGGTATTATAACCAAAGGAGAAACCCATCGGCTATCTGAAATTGGATAAATGAAGTTCACATTAAGTAACTTTTGGAGCTCTTCTTCCACTATCTCCCTAAGGTTTGGATTCATCCTTCTTTGAGGTTTTCTGATTGGTCTACTGTTTTCCTCAATGTAGATGTGATGAATGCAAGTCTTAGGATCAATACCTTTCATATCGGTATACTCCCATGCAAATGCAGTAGAATGTTTTTACAGGATTTTGGTTAGCTCTTCCTGTTGTGATTTTTCCAAATTTTTGTTGATATTCAATGTTTTTCCTGGAAAAATCTCAATGGCAGAACTACCAAACTCTTCCATAGAGAAAATAGACATTTGTCTAGATGATAGATACTCAATGTCAAAATCTAACTGAAATTGTGTGGGGTCATATTTTGAAGATATCTCAAAATTTTCTAATGTGTTCAGAATTTGACTATCCTCATTGATTTCAAAAATGGTAAAGACAGGTTGTATAGTGTCCTCATCATCGACCCATTCATTATCTCCTACTTCTGTGATTGCTTTTGCTGGAGGATACAAATTAAATTTCTTTGTCGAATTTCCATTAGAAATGTACATATCCCCAGATCTACAACTAATGAAAGCATCAGTTATGGCTAGCCAAGGTCTTCCTAAGATAAGTGGGTGCCCTCCTAGATTAATCTTGGGGGTCAAAATCATAAAATCTATTGGATACTCCCAAGAATCCAAGGAGACTGAAATATCTTCTAATACACCATATAGTTTGATAATTGATCGATCTGCAAGTTGTAGTAAAGTAGGTGTAAAGAGGAGATTAGGAAGTTTCAGTTGTTCCATAGTCTGTCTACTCATAATGTTGATAGCGGCCCCTAAGTCAACCAATGTATTTGGAATTTCTATCCCATTTATATGTGTCTTGACAATTGGACTACCTGGATCTACATACTTTTGCATGGTAATTTTTCCCATCATGATATCTGCAATTTTTCCTACCAGGTGGATTCTTCTTGTATCTTTTGGTTTCCTTCCTGGTCTTTTGAGACTCAACTCCTTTATTGTTTT